>OX387341.1:711878-761831 GCA_947562085.1 Eudonia lacustrata | reverse complement strand
GACGAATCAGAACTAGATGTGCTAAGTGAAATAGTGAGAGATCCTCGGTTAAGTGTACGCAGACTTAGCATTCGCCTTGGCTTATCCAAAAGTACAGTGTGGAAAATATTGAAAAGGGAAGGGCTTCATCCATATCATTTTCGGAAAGTACAAAATATTCTGGATGTTGATTACCAATCGCGATCACTTTTTTGTGCTTGGCTTAATAGGAGTATTAGAATCCACAGACATTTTTTAAGAAGAATAATGTGGACAGATGAAGCTAAATTCACGAGGACGGGAATAACAAATTTTCGCAATTTACACATCTGGGCTGCGGGCAAACCTCACGCAATAAGACCTGCATCATTTCAGCATGAATTTTCGATTAACGTCTGGGCGGCGATGATAGACGATCAACTCATTGGGCCAATTGAATTACCACCAAATTTGAATGGCGCCAGATTCCTGGAATTTTTAACAACAGTTTTTTCAGCTGAAATGGACAGCTTGCCGCTTGCCTACAGGCGCCAAATGTGGCTGCAACTGGATGGTGCTCCTGCACATTTTGCGCGAGCAGTACGCGAGTATTTAAATACACATTATCCTCAGTGGATTGGTCGAGGAGGACCCGTTGCCTGGCCGCCGCGTTTTCCAGATTTGACCCCATTAGATTTTTTTCTTTGGGGTCACATGAAACAGCGCGTTTATTTTGAGCCTGTTAATACGCGAGCAGAGCTGTGGAATCGAATTGTGTTAGTGGGCAACGAAATACGAGAGAATCCACGTATGGTAAGGAGAGCCACAACACAAGTCGCGCTCAGAGCAACAATTTGTGTAACGAATGGCGGCGGTCATATCGAACATTTAGTTTAAGTACGAAACATTATTTTTTTAAGTAAACTGATGCATTTAACATTGTACTTTTTGTTTTTTTTCCGTTTCTGAATACCTAAACTGAAGTATTTATTTTTTTGTTCTGACTTAAATAAAAAACGTTAATAATTTCAATCCAGCTTTGTAGTCAGTATGTATCGACTTACCTGCGCGTACGTCTGTGAGTGAAGCGGTCTTTTTAATTGTTAATAACTCTTGAATTATTAGACCGAGAATAGTGATTGCTGCATCAATTTTTTATGTAACTCAAATACTATTAAGTGATTATAAAAAAAAGGTATGTCAATGGTCTCGTTTTAGTACTATTTTTTGATAAAGTGCCCGAATGCGCACAAAAACTGTAAAAAAAATACTTTCTCCTTTCGGCAATTAAAAAAAGGAGTTGTTTGATAGCGTGTTTTTATTGCACTAGCTAGCCTACACCTTTGCCTTTAAAAAAACACCAAAATCGAGCTCCTGCACGACGTAGAACTCAAACCGCCGTTAATTTTATGAGTTAAGCGAGTTTTGGTAAAATAAAACCAATAGTCTCTGCAGTTTTGTGGGGTTTTGGAATTGACCCCCCATAAGGGGTATTTTCGTCGATGAAATATATTGCAGATACTGCTCCTAAAGTTTTATTACTACATCCCTGGACAAACTGTATACTTACATTTAAATTATTTACAATATATCTTGATTGCACCTACCAATGTTATCTCAGCACTACTGACTGATATGACTGACTGATGAGGTTGACTGGTAGAGGATGCCTCAAGCATTAAGTCCGCCATGTAATATTTATGTTGCTAAAGTTTAAATAAATAAAATAAAATAAGTGCTATCTTACTTTCTGACCAACTGTACCTGTCCTTCGAAGAAAATACCTAATGCAGAAAATAACTAATTAAGACGCTTACCTATAAATAATTCTACCTAATTATACTCAGTCATATTAAAGAAACCTACGTGGTTAGAATTTGGTTTATAAAGAAAAGTTTCACATTTGATTCTGTCCTCGTACAAATCTGACCTACTACGAATAAACTCGCTAACCTACTGAAAATCTGACGTCCTCAGAAAAAGACCAAGTAAGAATTTGGTGCATATAATATGAGGCATATCCAGAGACTGACCAACTCCGAATCCAACCCAATAAAAACCTGATCTGCCCAGAAGCTGACTAAATAAGAAAATGGAAAATTTAGTAATGAACCTAATCCGAATTTGGCAACCTCCGCCCAAAGGCTAATTACTAGATATGTTTTTTTTTTATTAGTGGCGCTAGTGTGCGGCGTAAACGCTCTTAACTTGAAATGAAGTCGGTGGCGCTGTTAGCACTGACATCTTGCCATCACGTAGAGATGGGTGTTGCAATATCGAAAGTCCTCAGTAAACTTAATTAATTTTAATGAAGTGATTTGATACGTACATTAATTTAAAAATTTATTGTGTAATACGTTATTTACTGACCGGAATTTATTTTAAATCATAGTATTTATGAACATTTGGATGGAATAAAACAAAGTAAATATAGAGGATTGTAATATATGCAACTTTTGCGTCACATCACTGGCCTACTTGATATGAAGTCGTTGGCGTGCGAGACATAAAAATATTTGAGACGTTTTTGTTTTTATCCATTTTAAAACACAAAATAGCCTGTTTTGCCTGGGAAAATAAAAAATTCTTCAGTTGTGTCCATCTTAAAAAATTACAAAAGAAACAAATGTTTAATGTATCGTAAATGTATTTTAATAAAGTAGGTACAATAAAGACCTTTAAAGCGTAGGCCTCACACAATGATAACAGGCGCCTTAGAGCGCTGATTGATGGGCTCAGGAGAACTATATCGTCAGCGTAACTAATGCTATTAACACAGATTCCGTCAATAGAGCTGCCAATGCGGCTGCTCCTAAGCCCGTCAATCAGCTCGTTCTTATATAGATTGAACAGCGTGGGTGAGGTTAACCCCCCTGCCTCACCCCGAACTCCAACCTATATACTCGTCCGACAGTACGTTCGACCATTTAACTTGATTTGTCTGATGACTATATCTACACAGCGGGCGTACAACGCTCTCAGTGTGTGCAGTATAATAATGCATTTAGGATGTTGTTGGGGCTCCCACGCTACTGCAGTGCCTCAGGTACGTTCACCGATGCTCGCATGGACGACTTCCACACAATAATGCGCAGAAGAATCGCATCACTGATGCGCAGGGTTCGTGGGAACGCCAACAGCATTCTGAATGTGATTGGTCATAAGTCTGAGTGTGCCATTCAGAGGTATTGTATGTGCATGCACATATACCTAGTGCTTCGGAGGGGAGTCTCGGTTACCCGAGACATTCATTCGTTCGAGTCGTTCATTTTCGTGTCAGCCATTTGTTGCACTCCAACCTCCTTTTCTAGCCATTAAGTATTAAGTAGTAGTGCTTTAAAATACTTCATGAAAACATTAACAAACGCACTCTTCGCCCCTACAATTTTCGAAAGTTCGCCTAGATTTCTCTAAGGTGCCATCATCAGATACTGGTTTCCTTATCATGGTACCACCCTTGGAATATCTCCTTTCCAACAAAAAAAGAATCATCGAAATCGGTTCATAAATGACGAAGTTATCCGCGAACACACATAAAAAATATATATATTTGAGTCGAATTGAGTAACCTCTTCCTTTTTTGAAGTCGGTTAAAAATAGGGCATACAAATAATTGTGGTTGACTGTGTTTATGGTAAACGTGCTATGAAATCGAATTACATTGGAAGTCACTTACTGAGAGTCTAACTTAATCAGAATCGAACGAAATTTGAAATAGGCTAGTAACGAATAAACCGTGTGTAGAATCTGACCTCATCAGAAAAAGGTCCATTATTGAATTTGACCCAGTTATAATATGTTTTTGTCAAAATTGATCTTAATTAGGATCTGACTTTCTCAGAATTTGATATTTACAGGATTGAACCTACTCAGTATTGAACTTATAACGAATACGACCTCATGTGAATAGGGCGATTTCAGAAGCTGACTTAATAAGAAACTGGAAAAAGTCAGTAATGAACCTAATCCGAATTTGCAAACTTCCCCCCAAAGGGTAATTAGAGATAGAAAATCAAATTATGCTCAACCAACTATTTGAATGAAGTAATTTAGCATTTTTATGTCACCTAATGAACACCTCACATGTCATGGTTTAGTTAAATAAGACGTTACGGCCACTTTTAACTATAACGCCATATTTAACTAAACCATAACATGTCAGGTGTTCATTAGGTGACGTAAAAATGCTGAATTACTTCATTCAGATAGTTTGTTGAGCATAATTTGATTTTCTATCTCTAATTACTAGATATGATTTTTTTTCATTGGCGGCGCTAGTGTGCGGCGTTAACGCTCTTAACCCGTGACGTCGTAAGCGCACAGGGGTCCAAGGTCATCGTGTCATAGTGCCGGGCGTTACGAACGAATCAAACGTGCGCTCGTGTGTTTTTTTTCCCGGTTCGGGTAATACCTAAACAGTGAAAAATGAGTGAATGTTATTCTGATGAGTTGTTGAGGATTTTAGAAGGTGTGGAACCTGATTCAGAAACGACTCCGATGACTGACTGAATGTAATTACTAGACTGTGACTATACTTTTGTACCTGTGCGCAATTCCAAGCGTCTATCTATTTGTTTCTTTCTTCTTATTTTAGTAGGTAAATATATTTATTTATGACGTACAAGGGGAAGGTACTTACTCCATTCTAGTTCGCGCGTGTGTAAACAAGAAAGCGGCTACTACAACACTATTCAAATGTTTACTGTAAAACAAAACGTACTCAAACGTACACAGAGAACGTACACTCGGTAACTCAGCGGTAGTTAAAGTCGGTCAGTGCAGGATAGTCGGGCGGTGCTGCTGTAAGGTTAACAGTACAATTGTGTGCAGGTAGTTACCTACGCCTGACCATTGTGACGTCACATTGTACTTATGCTGCTTATGCTGCAGGAATTTCGGGTACGAAATCTTGGAAATTCCATTCAATTACATGATACCTACTACATTCTTTAAATTTAATTATATTACTGTTCTATAAAATTACTCAAATTGTAAGAATTCCAGAGTAGTTTAAAAAAGCTTAAGAATAGCGCTGCTGTAAGTTTAATTTTTATTTAAGATTCAAGGAGAACTGCCATTCATTGAGAGAGAGGGTTGTACTTACTGAAATTATAAAATATTAAAAACCACATTATCACACCCATTACCACACATTAGAAGTAAATAAAAAACGTGTTTATATAGAATGTCGTTTATTGAGTAAACAGCCAATAGGCCGAGGTGCAATAACACACAAATTCATTGTAACTACTCTCGCTGGACGGTAACATCGCTCGCCGGAGCCGGCAGCTGCACGCTCGCGCCGATCGTTCAACACACTTACAGTTATACTTATCATTACTAGTGCAAAATCGTTATTTCAATATAAAAGTTAATATTAATTATTACTCTCAGTACAAACATCAGAAGAAAGATAGCGCTAATATTAACATATTTAAATAAATACAATCGCAGAGTTATAAGTTAATTTCCAATAAATTGGTCTTCAATGAACCCACTGCGAGAATATTCTATAGGCATATAGAGCGTATTAGACCTATGTACACCGATATTAGTCTATATTTACAATGATATATGATTTTATAATACTTACTAACGGGACAATAGTCATAAGATGAAACAGTACGAAACAAAAAAAGAAAGAAGGTCATTAAGAATATTACGTGATACAAAGGTATAAATGCATAAAAAACAATAACCATTCCAGAAAATATAGTCTCACCGGACAGTCCGGACAAAATATCACATTACAAAACGATCGAACCTTTAACAAAAGATTAAAGTTTATCGGAGATCTACGACGTGATCGGTTCACGGGCGACGGAATGTATAAGTACTTCACCGAGCGAGCCGTTAAGTACAAAGCTCATTAACTAATTCACGTTACAGTTCATTATATAAGTTACACCTCGAGCGCGCGCTCGCACGCTCGCACGGAACCTATAAGTCTACGCTAACCTACGCTAAGGGGCGACAAAAAACCCACAGAGCTCTCAATATAAAGACTCCGTCGTAAGGCACGGGCGGGTCGCCGCGACGCCGCGGTCGACGCTCGCCTTCACTACAATGTAATTTAGAATCTTGCACGCTTTTTGATTTCGCTCACCGCTCACTCGTCTACCTCTCCGGGGCGGCGGCGAGCTCGGCCGAACGCACCGAGCCCGCCGCTCCTAACCAGAAACTAAATATAGGTCTAATCTACACCACGTCACTACACTACATAAAACGCGATCACAATCAATACTCTTCGTAACGTCGAAAAACGAGTCCGGGCGAGACCGAGGCGGCCCCGCCCAATATAAAAATTGGTCATAATAAAAAGCTAGCGTGTCCCGCGTACGTCCGCTCATATGAGCCGCTCCTCGGGCGGCGGCTTGAGCGCGTGCGCGAGGTGTTCGGCGCGCGGGTTGCAGTACTCCTGCCCGGAGGGTGAGTACGTGCCGCGCGTGGCGCGCTTGCGGCGGGCCTGCGCCGCCAGCGCACCCAGCGCCGCGCCGCCCGCCGCCAGCGCCAGCAGCGCCGCGCCCACGCCGATCAGCACGCCCGGCGCGCCGCCGCCGCCGCCGCCGCCGCCCACGCCGCCCGCCGCACCCACCGCCTGACGCAGGAAGCGCTTATTTCAATCGCAATTCAAAATTAACCTTTTCACCGACGACTTCTATAGAAGTTCTTCATTATACCTACTTTAATAAAATACATTTACGATACATAAAACATTTGTTTCTTTTGTAATTTTGTAAAATGGACACGACTGAAACTTTTTTATTTTCCCAGGCAAAACGGGCTATTTTTGTGTTTTAAAGAGGATAAAAACAAAAACGTCTCAAATATTTGTATGTCCCGCTAACCGACGACTTCATATCGAGTAGTAGTAGTAGTATGTGACGCGAAAGTTGCATTCGTTACAATCCTATAAATTTACTTTGTTTTATTTCATACAAATGTTCGTAAATTCTATGATTGAAAATAAATTCCGGTCAGTAAATAACGTATTACATAATACATTTTAAAATTAATGTACGTATCAAATCACTTCATCAAAATTAATTAAGTGTACTGAAGATTTTCGATATTGCAACCCCCGCCCACGCCCCCGCCCCACGCCACCGACTTCATTTCTAGAAAACTCGTGACGTCGTAAGCGCACATGTGTCAAGGTCATCGTGTCATAGTGCCAGGCGATACAAACAAAACAAACGTGCGCACGTGTGTATCGTTGTAAAACCTAAACAGTGCAAAGAGTAATTATTATTCTGATGAGTTGTTGCGGATTTTAGAAGGTGTGGAACCTGATACACAAACACCTCCGATGACTGGCTGAATGTAATTACTAGACTTTGGATACGTGTTATCTACCACTGTCAAACACTCGAGACGGTAGTGCGCTGGACAACCATCATGCTGGAAAATCATGTCGTTGACGATTTCATCGCTAACATTAGCCGTCATCCAAACAGATGGATCGGAAGAGGCGGGCCAATTCCTTGGCCCGCGCGCAGTCCTGACCTAACGCCTCTGGACTTTTATATTTGGGGTCACATGAAAACATTGGTTCAGCATTGGATCAGATGAAACAAACATTTTCATCAAGAATTACAAAAACTGAAATAAGGAAGATCTGAACTTGCATTCGGAATCAAGGGCGACACATTGAGCAAGATGTTTAAAAAAATGTAAACGATTTGACTTCATTTATTGCGAAAACTAATTATTACTTAACCTTTTTGTGTGCTTTCTGTTATGTTTTCTTTTTTTCATTAAAGATTATAATTATGCTGACTTTTATACCCTTTTGGATACGTTATTAGTTGAGGAAGTTTTGTTAATAATTTGTACGACTAGTCGCATAGTATTATTTTGAGCTATGCAACACTTATATTTTTTAAAAATTTTAAGTTAAGAGCGTTTACGCCGCACACTAGCGCCACTAAATGAAAAAAATAAAATATCTAGTAATTAGAGATAGAAAATCAAATTATGCTCAACAAACTATTTGAATGAAGTAATTTAGCATTTTTACGACACCTAATGAACACCTCACATGTTATGGTTTAGATAAATAAGACGTTACGGCCACTTTTAACTATAACGCCATGCATCACGGCTCATGCTCATGCTCATGCTCAGCATGTGTCATGGCGAGCCATGACACATGCTGAGTGGCGACCATTTTGGCTGCATTACTTGTTAGTTTTTAAATATTTAATTATAATACCTATTTCTGATGTAAGGAATTTGATATTATTGTTCTCAATGTGTTGTTTGTGCACCAAATAAAATTTTTCTTATTCTTATTCTTATTTAACTAAACCATAACATGTGAGGTGTTCATTAGGTGACGTAAAAATGCTAAATTACTTCATTCAGATAGTTTGTTGAGCATAATTTGATTTCCTATCTCTAATTACTAGATATGTTTTTTGTTCATTGGCGGCGCTAGTGTGCGGCGTAAACACTAGTACACACACGTAGTTTGGAAAAAAATAAAAAAGCACAAAATTTTAAATTATCTCGAAAACCACTAGTTTCCGGCCATACATTAAAATGGGTTAAATTGTCACATTTTAGGCCGCCTATCACCTCCTGCAAGGAAGTTGTCGAATTTGCAATAACCCTGTATACAATACAAACGTAACAATATTAATAAATAAATGATATATTTCGATATTAACTATCACGTTATATTTTATAAAATAAATTTAAAAAAAAAAATCTCGTTTGACTTGTAAGTCAGCAAAAGGAAAAGATAATACCTACTGATCATCCGATTTCTATTACGTCCTATTACGTTACGTTCTATTACGTCACACTCGCAAACTCTGATCCCGCTTACACGGAAGCTCGAAGGACCATAAAGATGTATGATCTCGCGATCACACAACTTAAGATGATAGAAAATGATACGAAGATCTTGATATGATAAAATGATTGATTTATTTAATTGCTACAATGAGTAAGTCTACATTGAATGCTATGCAAACGTGTACTAATTAATTAGGTAATTGCCGCGCGCAGGTAAAGCGCTGACACTACAATATTGTATAGTGCTTGCACTGTACATCATCATAATGTCATTATACTCTCCACATATCCTACACATACTACTCGAATGAAATCGATCCACCTCATTAAAGTCGTATTAGAGCGCTAACTACTAGGCAGGCATTCGAAAGCATTTCTATCCTAAGTTCCATCGCTCGCGTCATCATTAACATGTGTGTTGTGTGCGTGCGTACCTGGTGCGTGCAGTTCTGGCCGGCCCAGCCGTCGACGCAGCTGCAGGCGTAGGCGGGCGAGCTGGTGCAGCGCTGCTCGCAGGCGCCGCCGTGCTGGCAGGGCCCGCGCGTGGCGTTGCCCGCCGCCCCCGCCCCCGCCCCCACCCCGGCCTCCGCCTCCGCCCCCACCCCCGCCCCGGCCTCCGCCCCCACCGCCGCCTGCTCGTAGCACGGGTCGCGCAGCGCGCACTCGTCTCCGCAGAAGCCCGCCGCGCATATGCATCTGACAATTATACAATAGTTCAGCAAATCTTCTTTCTTCTCTCACTCTTAACGCTTTTTAGTTTCAATACTTATGTGCAATGTGTCGTCGATCGAATAAACTGGTAATTAAATGTGCAACGCCTAGACCAACAGGTTAGCTTAAAAAGCGAAAATTATCAAAATGTATTTTTATAGTTTTTTTAGTCAATAATTAAATAAATTAAAAAATGTGCGGTAAAGATTTTTACAAATATAAAGAAGGACGGGCAAAAATATATGGAAGCATACCTAGGAACAACAACAACATGCGATATATCATTGGAAAGATTTTTTAATGTACTTTAATTATTGTAATGGTGGGAAGTCTCAAGCTGCTGTGTAAAAAAAGTTAAGACGCAATAAAGCCAAACTCTTCCCTAAAAATATTAGGTGTTTATTTTTATGTTTATCATAAATTTCTTGATTTTTTTTGTAAAGCAACATTAGCTACTAGTATAACATATAGCAAAAATCACAGAATCTGATAAAAAAAAGCCAAAGGTCGATAACATAATAATATAGCAAAAATCACAGTTCGATAAACAAAGCCAAAGTATTATTTATTTATTACCATTAGCAAAACATGCATACCCACTTTTTTACAAGTGACAGTTCTGTTCAATATGGCCGACTAATTAACTTCAATCGATCTATTGACGATCGATTAATACTTATCGGTTTTAGTTTTCTATAATGTATTATTTTGTAATTTTACACTAATATTGATAAGGCTTATTCGATTAGTATTTGTCTGCACAGACTACTTGAGTTTTAGTACCTACTTAAAATGACGTAATGCTTGTTAAACCATTTTATAATGAAATTCTGAAAAAAATATTTTTGTTCAAGTCTGCTTTATTGCGCCATAACTTTTGCCACACAGTGATTTGGTACTTCCCGCCATAACAATAATTAAAGTACATAAAAAATCCTTTCCAATGATATATCACATGTTGTTATTGGTTCCTAGGCAATAATGCCCGTCCTCCTTTCATAACATAACACACGATATTAAAGATAGTGACCAAATCATTTTATTTATTTTGGAAGTACGACTGAAGTATGGTGATGTCAGAAAAGCTTCCACCTCCAGGCTCAGCGTGACGCACTATCAAGTAGCGTACGGTTCGACGAGTCGTGGTACTGACTTGTAGCTGCCGTCGAGGTTGAGGCACTCGCCCGGGCCGCAGCTCACCAGCCGCGCGGCGCACTCGTCCACGTCCAGCTCGCAGTGCGCGCCCGTGTACCCTGCACACCGCGCACGATACACGACCACACACCACACATCGACAATATACATTATAACTACTTCAATTAATTCGAAAAAAATATTACTTTCAATCCTTTATCATTAAATCTACGGATTCAACCTTCAACTAAAAGTATTAATGTTGGCTACCGTCGATGTACTTCATAGTAATAAATGTATGATTGTAACTAATTAAAATAAGTAAGATAAATTATCAAGCAAAGGACCGATAAACGCCTGTATTTTGCTATTCACTTCACTAGTAGTGATTTTAGTTGTGAGAATGTTTGTTGCATTAAATTTTTAAGCAGATGTACATTTTAGACAGAACTACTTCAATATTAGTAACAACTCTCGAGTTTTACACGCGTTCTACATGTAAGAGGCTGCCTAAACAGCATTAATAAAACATGCAATTTGATATTTTATAAATACAATATTCCAATGAATTGTCACATAATTGTCAATGTGCATACATTTTTTATGAATGATTAATAACAGAATCTTATCAATTAGTGTACTTTAAGAATAGACATATCGCAATCTATAGACTGCACGAACAAGGCAACGCAATGACCAATGTCATTGTGTTGAGTTGTTTCATGAAACAACTATGAATGTTAATGAACCCCGTATGAACGCGTGATATTGAAGCAAGCGACCGGACCACGTCCTCCTTGCCGGGCTTACCCAGCACGACGAGTGCCAGCAGCAGTGTCCTCGAGCACTTCATTTTAAACCACTATCATTGCACTCCCACGGCACTGGCACCACTCTATCCACAACACTCAGACATATAGTTCTGACCAAATCCAGGTGGTGACCGCCATCAATCACAGGGTTTTAGAGACATTTGTTTTAATAAGAGCGAACACGTCCGGACCTCGTAACCTCGATACTGGCCGTGGTCAGTGATTCACAAACTGTAGCCGCGGATTCAGAGTTATCAGCTGACGTCACGCCGCCGCCGCCGAGCGACACAATACTGATGTTCGAAGAGGTAAACGCTGGGTTTCAATTAATTAAATTTATGATCACTAAAATGTCTATTTTATGACGACTATAAGTAACATGACGTCAAATTCTGGAAAATTTATTCGTATACAGTTGCAATTAAATAAACAAAAAATTGAGGACTCAAAACAAAAGTTGTAATGTTAAAAGTACACAACACGTGCTATGATAATATTATCACATGTTAGAATCTACAATGAAACAGTTTGAGAAGCATAATGAACGTTATCACGTTATCAGTGCGCGCGGGCGCCGGTGGAGCGCGGCGCGATAAGATTGGGCTCGTATCGCTACCAAATATATCGGATCCATGGGAATCGTAAAAGTGTCGCATACATGTTTACACGTCCTCGAACGTTTTACTATTCGCATATATTATCTATAGAGTGTACTGATGTATCAACGAATAAACAACAAACGTAATACTATTGTATCGTCTGAATCGGATATCGGTGCGTCAGTTCAGCAAAACTTAAGAGGTACCAGTCATCAGAATAGGTAGAGTGCGAATGCCTAGACAAGGCGAAAGCATTAAACAGAGTTGCTTTAACTCAGTAAAAAAATGTAATGTTGGTTTATATCGGTCATTATATTCGTAAAGATGGAGTTCGGTTTCTTCAACCGAACAATATACATGAAGTTTTTACGAATAGATAAATTTGAAAACCGGGGACAACGTTCACTCAGCGTACACATATGATCGATTATCGAACTCAAGTGGTGTTTCTATCTCGTATAACACGTGTCGAACACATGAGGTAATAGTGGTGGTGACTGACCGGTGCCCTGGCAGTCGCAGCGGTACCCGGGGCGCAGGCGGTGGCAGCGGCCGGCGTGCTGGCAGGCGCGCGCCCCCAGCTCGGCGCACTCGTCGCGCACCTCCGCGCACGTGCGCCCGCTGTAGCCCGCCGCGCACGCGCAGTGCGCCTGCCACCGCACACGATTGCGTTACGAGGAAAGGGGGCGATGTGTTTCAGTTTGACTTTTTCATTTCAAACATAGGCTTACTGTTTTTCGTAGTTAGTAAAAAATAATGAGATTGGACGTCGATGACCATTGACGATAAACCTAACTTCGCCTTACGAAATGAATAAATTAGCAATAACATTTAAATATATTTTTAAAAGAAACAAGGTGATTTGCCCCTGCGGCAAAAAAATATGTTTGAATAGTAAGAATGTAATGGAAATAGTGAGTGAGAAAGGGTCTCACCTCGCCGTCGTCGGTGACGCAGACGCCGCCGTGTTGGCAGGGCGTGAGCTCGCAGAAGGCGTGCTCGCAGTGCGCGCCCGAGAACCCGGGCAGGCACTCGCACGTGTAGTTGTTGCCCGTCGCCGGGTCTGCGGGGACCATCGACAGTAGTTTATTCATAACTATCACCGATAAAATATAGCTAAGCGGCACATTTATTGTGAGTGTAGATGCTTCACATGCGGTCAAGTTCAGCCCCCCGACCGCCTAACCGATCGCTTTGACTTCGTGTGTGTGACACGAAGTCAAAGCGATCGGTAAGGCGGTCGGGCCCCTGGTGCGCCGTCCGTTAACCTGTTACATCCAAAGTCAGATCGGGCAGCCGCGACGAATCTATTTTTAATACACTCGAAAGACTATATCTATATAAATAAAAATTAATTGCCAAATGTGTTGCTAATCGCAAAACTCAAGAACGGTTGGCTGATTTTTTGTTGTGTTTGATGAAGTCTGAGGAAGGTTCTTATGGAGAGAAAAAACGTAAAAAATACGAGGAAAATAGTAAAAACAACAATTTACTTTTCCCATACAAACCATTCCGTCCCCAGCTGTCAAACATTTGACGTCAATCAAAACAAAACAAAGGCGCGTTATGTTTATCTTTGGTATGCCTTCAAGTTGATTAGAGGTCAAATTTATTTATTTACGCGCCAAGTAATCAAACAAAAAATATCGTGTACCATAAATATGGCATTACAATAAAAATATCATCACATTAGATATCACTAAAGTCTTTCAATGTTATTTTATTTCTATTAGACTGCGACAGGTTAATAACTTTTGACAGAACGAAATCTGCCGGGGCAGCTATTGACATAAAAAAATCTATGTAACTTTGTTTTACAGAAATAGGAACAAGGTCTGCCGGGACAACTAGTTGGAAATAAAAAGATACAAGTAAAGTTCGATTCGTTCAGTGACATAAGCAAAACGAAACAAAATGTAGCTTTGTTTTCAGTGTGGCCTGCCTTTCGGACATTTTACGGGTCGACATATGAGTGTTCCTAGGACTATACGTGAGTAGGCGGGCGTGGTGTCACGGGTTGGGGGGGGGGGGGGGGGTACTGACCGGGCGGGGTGTCGCGGCAGAGGGCGCGCAGCGGCGGGCAGGGGCGGTGCGCGCACGTGCGCTCGCGCGGCGTCAGGCAGCGCGGCGGACGCCAGGCGGCTGCGCACGCGCACGTGTACCCGCCGCCCGGCGTCTGCGAGCACGTGCCGCCGTGCGCGCACGGGCTCGACAGGCACTCGTCGATGTCCTCCGAGCACCTGCAAGGGACATCACACCTGTTTTATCAAGTTTCCGTTCGAAACTTACTTTTTTTAAATAAAACTAACAAAACTTTCAATAGTAATATGAGAGCGGAGACACTAGGAGTAAAATTCGCTTCGCTGTGCGAATATTATGTATCGATGAATGCTAATAAAAATAATTATTAGATTTACCATCATCTTATATAGCTTATCATTTACACAATCGCATGTTCTTAATACATACACATTTTCATCAAGTTATAAAAGGACATACAGACAGACAGACAAACAAAAATTTCAAAAATCGTAGAATTGGTGTCAGTGTGTCATAAAACAAATAATTATCCCAAAATTTCTCAGAAAAATTGCATGTACAGACAGAGCCTACAGATTTATATAGTAGTATAGAGTATAAATAACAAATTGTTTGTAATTTTCCATCGGAGTTTTGTTCTTAGTAATCGACTATGAACCGTAAGTATGTCAACGTCCGCAACGTAAGGATAAATAGGGCCGTCACTCACATCTCGCCCTCGAAGCCCTCCGGACAGATGCAGGTGTAGGAGGCCACGCCGTCCTTACAGGTGGCACCGTTCTGGCACTGGTGATCAGCACACTCGTCGATGTCGATCTACGAACATAAAGCATTTATTGTTAAAACATTTTATAACTTCCCTCTTCCCACTACAACAGGCAGAAACACGCACGGAAAAATTGCATAAGTAAAAACCAACTGGAAATCGTAGGCTGTCCTCCGTGTGGAGGCTGGGCGAGGAGTTGCGCACGTGGCAGTCCCCCCTCCCTCCAGCAGCCCTCTCACCTGGCAGTAGTCGCCGGCCAGCCCGGCGGGGCAGGCGCATACGTAGGAGTTGCGCACGTGGCAGTCCCCCCCTCCCCCGGCAGCCCCCTTACCTGGCAGTAGTCGCCGGCCAGCCCGGCGGGGCAGGCGCATGCGTAGGAGTTGCGCACGTGGCAGTCCCCCCTCCCCCGGCAGCCCCCTTACCTGGCAGTAGTCGCCGGCCAGCCCGGCGGGGCAGGCGCATGCGTAGGAGTTGCGCACGTGGCAGTCCCCCCTCCCCCGGCAGCCCCCTCACCTGGCAGTAGTCGCCGGCCAGCCCGGCGGGGCAGGCGCATGCGTAGGAGTTGCGTACGTCGGCACAGCGTCCGCCGCGCAGGCAGTCGGTCTCCAGGCACAGCACGCAGCCCACGTTCTCCGCCGCGCCCCACGGACGCCCAGACCTGTTCCACAGCAATCGACAACGGTGTTTACTAAAATATAATTGTTTGGAGATATTGTGATCAGTGAATAAGTTTTCTCGGTAATCGAATTTGTTTAAATTTCAGTTTTTATTGTAGTTTGTTATATTGTTGATTGTTTATTGTAAAAAGGTCAACGGGGAATGCATCCGAATTCTAGAATAAATTTAGATAACTTTTTAGTAACAAACTTCTACTTAAATATCGTAATGATTTCTGTGAATAAAATGGTTAACCGATTTGATTTAGACGCCAAAAAGTCAAAATAATTATATCGAATTACTAGTTAAAACTTAATCTTTAATAAAAATTAATTATAAATTATTTGTTGGTGCTTTTGAATCGGGTGTAGGGTGTATAGTGTGTGGTGGCGGTGGTGGTGGCGGTGGCGTGGCGGTACACTGACAGCAGCGCGTAGTGCGGCTGCGAGGCCAGCAGCGCTGCGGCAGCGCCCACGAACAGCTGCTCTTCCGTGAAGAACGGCAGCAGCAGCGAGCCCACGTGCACCGCGCCCATGCAGCCCTGCCAGCCAAACGCAATGCTAATGGTCACACATTTTTATTTTAGTTTAATGACTCGCGCTCCTTAATAATAAGTAATATTCATGTTATTTACGGCATAAAAAACTTTTATTTTAGTATTTATTTTCAGTTATATAAGGCGATCGGTTAATCGGATGCATATTTACCTAAAGTTGAGGTGTTGGCTGATATGGAATGCACTTTTTTAACGATAAAATCTCTAGAAATAATAACTTCCTTAAATTTTTTATTTTTTTAAACTAAATCTTCAAGTTCCAAAACATATCTCAAACGAGTACCTATTAAATAAGAAATTACAAAAAAAAAACAAATTCTTGATTATTAACGTAAAACAGCATCACCAACAAACTCCCGCTCTCAACTGACAGTATTGTATTAAACAACTAAGTTGAAAGTTAGTTACAGAATAGTTTTGCATTCCCGAATTTTTTGGAATCCCGAGATTTATATTTTAAAAAACATATTTTAAGAAGCCGCTTCCATAGTTTCCTAGCCAAAAATTTACTTTATTGAAATATGCATCCGATTATTCGATCACTGGTTATATATGAAAATAAACTTTTATACAATTTAATATATACAAAAACAGACACCGAAAGAAATATAAAAGTTTTAAAAATGGTGAATAAAGTTTGTCGATTAAAACTGCTGCAACGTGTGGCCATACCTTAAAGTAGAGGCCGGCGGAGTTGTCGGCGGCGAACTCGTCGCCCTCCGCGTACTCCCACGTCGACACCTCCGTCGAGTTGTCGAACTGCAAATACCAATCATTATTGTTTCAACTCAATGTACGAGTATATTTATTGCAAATATACAGTAATTTCTTCCTGTATGTGTACGTCCGTGTGTACGTACTTTTTTTTATCTAATTAAAATTATTTTTCAATCAAATCCACGAGTCATGACTTCGTAAAGGAGGAAGAAATGTAAAGATTATTTTTTTCTCCGGTAATGTTATAAGTTTTTAGTAAAAATACCACAATTGATTGCCATATTGGTTCGTACACGTATATATTTAGGAGAGGGCGGTGCGTACCTGCGGCGCGGGTGTGGTGGCGGAGGCCTTCGGCGCTCGCACGCCCCCCAGCTGCAGGTCGCCGTTCAGCATGAGCCGCTGCCACGCCGCCACGTCCAGCGGCGCCTGCATGCCCACCTCCTCGTGCCCGTCCGGCTCCACGAACGCACCTAATGCATACATACATTTGAAAACACTCGAAACAGTCGCGCCAAACAAACTCACTCAGACCCATTTCTATCAATCAAATCATTTTAATTCGGTACAGAAAGCATCTACTCGTGAACGATCAAGGGTGTCCTTGATCGTTCACGAGTAGATGCTATCTGACGTTTAAAATTATAGTTTATTTTAACGCGATCATCGACAATGACCTCAAAAACATGTTTTAGTTTTACAACAATAAGGTTTGTTCGTTTTTTAAATACTAAAATATTTTGAAGTAGACATAAGATTGCACCTGTACGGCGTACCTGTGACGCCGCCCTGTGCCAGGCGCAGGCGCAGCGTGGTCCAGCGCAGCGGTCGCGCGGCCCGCAGGCGGCGCACGCGCGGCAGCCCCGCCCCCAGCCGCCACTGCACGGCCGCCTGCGCCCCCACCGCGCTCACGCTGAACCACGCCTCGGTCCCGTCCTCGTCAGTCAGCGACGCGTGGAACAGTGTGCCGCCCACCTTCGTCCTGAATACGATAATACACTCTTGACTGAAGTCCGAAATTAAGAGTTTTTAAGAAAGATTCGATTAAAAACTAAATACCATCAAAAAAAACTTGTAAAAAACCAAGTCTCGCAAATCAGTTCTTCTGCTGTAAAAAGTTATGAGATCCATATAATACCAAGTCGGTTAATTTATTCAGACCCTACTTAAGGGACCTTCTGTCTAAAGTTATTACGTAATTAGCTAACCTAACAACATCATATAGTGACCATATCAACATTAAAAGCGAGTCGGGTACGTACCTGTAGGTGATGGTGAGTGAGTTGGGTACGTACCTGCAGGTGATGGTGAGCGAGTCGGGTACGTACCTGTAGGTGATGGTGAGCGAGTTGGGTACGTACCTGCAGGTGATGGTGAGCGAGTCGGGTACGTACCTGTAGGTGATGGTGAGTGAGTCGGGCGGCGCCACGGCGGCGGCGTCACGCGCCAGCGGCACGGCGCGCGGCACCCGCAGCCGGTACGCCAGCGACGTGTTCACGCCGTCGAACGTCGCGTTCGACACGCACTCGTATCTACACACACACCACACAAGATATTACACGGATGTTTACACAGAACACTACACGCAATCCAATCAACCTGAAGATGGGGGTCTTTAAATATACACAATAAATCTTGGGGTTTCAATAAACATGCACAATTTTTTGATGTGTAACATCTTTCCTCTCGCCTTCTTGCAATTTGTGGGAGTGATTTCGTGAAATGGGACGGAAGTGTGTAACAGGAAGTCGGGGAATCGCGCATTTGATTTGACGAATGAGCGTGCGGTGGTAGAGTTGGCCGTCGGATGGTACCAACCAATCGGGGAAGTACTCTTAGTGTCAATTAAATAAAATACAACTTTCATTAAAAAAAAATATTCTTTGCTATGGAAAATCATTTCAGCTAATTGACCCATTTTTTTTCAAAATATAATGTTAAAATTGCTTATTAATAGGTGAGATGTCAAATGTTACACATCATAAGACACTACTGTAAAGCTCGCTCGTTTTTTTTTAATATTTTCTTTCATAACAGGGAAACACTTCACCTTCTTAAGAAGAATAATACTTTAATCACAATGTTGCTATGGCGATAAGCTTACAATTTTTTTTTCGTTAAGACGATAGTATACAGGCAGCCTTTACATAAGTTCTACAGGACTACAGGCAGCATTTACTGACTCTTGCTGTATGCCACACTCGGAATTTCATGATCTAAACCTGATCTAACCATAAGACTACGAAGACAGTTTGTATCACCATAATATGTAATCACAATCGAGTAAATCGAAATACACATAGTCGAGAAAGCGACCATATGATATGGATATAGTAGAAGCTAGCGGTGTGCGCATACCCGGCGTCGAGGTTGCGGCAGTGCGAGTTGAGCGGGCAGCCCTGCAGCTGGCAGAACTCCACCTCGGCGCACTGCTTGCCCTTGTACCCGCGCGGGCAGGCGCAGGCGTAGTCGTTCCAGGTGGTGACGCACGAGGCGTTGTGCAGGCAGGGCCGCGAAGCGCACGCGTCGTCGCTCACGGACCCCGCCAGCACCCCGGCCGGGTCCAACCGCACCGTGCCGAACGGCGGCGGTAGCACCAGACCCGCCGCCGACAGCGGGAAGAACTCCACGATCGTCACGTTCACGCCGTTCGACACCTGCGCAATCACATCATACGCTACTTGCATGCTGTTCATGTAAAAATAATCGGGACAAATCGTCTGACATCCGACTGATCACATTGTGTCAATAACCAATTATGGTTCATCAAAAAAGAGAGTTCTATGTCACCGAAAAGGTCTCTTTTTGAATGGACTACTTTTTGGTAAAACCGTTTTTTTATAAAAAAAACCCCAAATAATATTAAGGACATCATAATCTGAAATCGTATATTAAATGAAATTGTATCGGTACAGTTTAAAGCACACAATGAGGTGAGCGATCGTACCTGCACGTCTTGTATGACGCCCTTGAAGTAGGCGGAGTCGTCGGGCTCGGGCGCGGCGGCGGCGGGTTCGGCGGCGGCGGCGGCGGCGGTGGCGGCGGTGGCGGCGGTGGCGGCGGCTGCGGCGGCGGCTGGCACGGGCGGCGGCGGCGGCCCGCCCAGGTACAGGACCTACCATGTTATTATCTCAATCAGAAAATCGCAGAGGTGAAGGTTCCATTTCTATTTAAATTAAAATAATTATTTTCAAGTATTACATAATTTCAAACGATTAATATTCCAATACCTTCAATAATTTTGAATTATAAGAACTTTTAGTTTTGCGTAATATTTGAAATTTTATAATTAAAATCATAGAAGCGTCTGTGTAAGTGTGTGTGTACCTCAGCGTCGAGCTGCTTGGCGGCGGAGATGGACTTGCGGAAGTACTCGGTGCCGTTGAGCTTCACCTGCACCAGCGTGGCGTTGCGCACCACCTGCGGCACAAGCGGTTAATGCAATTTTCATCGACATGCCAACCAGCCACATATAGCGCCTTAGCGACCACTACTTGAACGAATATCATATAAGTACATGAAAACAAACATGAAAATCAGGACATCAAAAACTTTTATAAAAAAATCTTTAAATATAAATTTTCTGAGCGTGTGTATGTCACAGAACTCCTTCTAGGACCGTTTTAGATGAAATTGTCTGTGTGTATTCAAGTAGATTTGAGAATGATTTAGATTTACAATTGGACCGGTAGGTGGCGCTGCTACTAGGGGTCCATCTTGGGATACGGGTGTTCTTAAGCAGACGAATGATTTGTTTGTTTTGTTGTCATAGCGGTACGAAGTCCGCCGGTCTGCTAGTATATATATAGAAAATGTAACATGAAGGAGGTGTATGCCCAACAGTGGAAGGATACGGGCTGAAAATAACAATGATATAGAAAACCTTGATGACATTCTTTGACACTCTTTCTGTGGTGCAGCGGTTAGACTACGTCCTGGAATTAAGAGACCCCAGGCTCGATTATTTGCGTATAGGGCTCGTTCCAAGCCCGCTTGGCCGGTTCCCGCCGGCCCACCTGCGTCCACCTCCCTCCCGATCCTCCAAATACCCCACTCGGATCAGTGGATCTCTTGGGCCTATTCTAATATGCATGTGTAGTGACACATGCATATTAGAATAGGCCCAAGAGACCATACTCGCAGAACAACAGTGCGAACACCCGGTTCACACGCGCTCTATGCCAGGTACAGACATGTACCTGGGCGTATGTACTCCCGCGACCCGATCAACCCGAGCCGAGGTCCTCGCCTTTGAGGCGCCCCCGGCTCGTTTCGCTGTCAATCCTATCCGAACTCCTCGGAAAATTTAATAGAGGAAGGGGAGACGCTTGCGTGATTCCCTCTAGAAAGGAACCTTTAGATGACTTTTTGATAACATGACTTGAGGAACATTTTTTTCTCGCCACTTTAAAACGTACAGGGACGCTGTAAATATTCTAGGAGACCATCCGAAAATTGTCCCCTAAAAAGTGGAGTGGTACCTCGATGAGGTGCAGATGGCCGTTGTCCAGGCGCGTGCCGCCCACGGTGTAGTTCTCGGAGGTCTGGTTGAAGCGCAGGTGCACCAGCAGCTCGCCGCCCGCCAGCAGCGCGCTCACCTGCGTCTCCTCCACGCCCGCCCTGCGAGTGCAAGACACCACACCGATCACACACATCTCTACACCTTATTATGATGCTTAACACACGCGCTGGCGACAGGTTCAAAGTGAAGTTTGGATTAGTTTCTATCCGAGTGAACAGTGATACATTTTTTGTGTTTTATAGTAAAAAAGATACCATTTGATCCTAGTAGTAAGATACTATGTGATTAGTAGCTGTTTATGAAGATGCAGAATGCAAAGAAAATGTAAAATGTCAATGTAAAAATGTAGGCGAGGTGTATCAGTATGAAAGGCAAGTTGTCGTAGGCTTCTAATGAAACACTTAAGTAAAAATACTATACAAGTCAAAGTGCAGTGATCGGACGCATGGTGGTGGCCTTGAAATCGACACCATTATTGCTACGTCTGTCATATTTAGTTGTAAGTGTTGTAACTACTTATATAAAAAAATGTTAACATGTAGGTACGTGCATCGTACAGTAGCTCTGAAAATATTATCCATTTTTTTAAATTTTATTTACACAAATGGATATGAATGAAGAGAGTCGCTCGTACCTGGAAGTACCTCAAACGATTTCTTTTATATCAGATTAATAGGCATGACGACAGTATCAAAAAATCGACGATTTAATGGTTTTAGGGGAAAATACATATTAAAAAAATTGTTGTTTTAAAAAAATATTAAGATTTGCAATAAAATAAAACATTAAAATACTGCAATCGGCCATTTTGACTGAAACACCGCATGACGTCACGCATAGGTAAACGCCGCCACTGAACACTATTACTTGAACTCCGTTGTCAATACTGTCCTTCACTTTGTTGTTGTGAATACTACTGATTACGCAATTGGATTGATATTTTATTCGTTTACGTGTGATTTATCACTCCATTCGACTATAACAATGAAACCAAGCTTTGTTAAAGCAAACAGCTCAAATTTTTCCAGGATTATTTTTAATTTACTTTCATAGGTTATTTTTACAATAAACTTGTCATTGTCTATTTTTGAGGTTAGCTCCCATCACAGCTTGTAAGTCTGTTACTTTGTTGAGTTAATACCCGATAAAACGAGTAAATTTCTATAACTATAAAGCACCTATTAATACTTATTAGTAGTATTTTTCCTCATTAGTAAACACCTAAAATTACGCCGTACGAGCTTTAACCACTTAACTCTTATTATTTTCTTGTTTGGAACATGTACAAACACTTTATCGGGTGTTCTTATTGATGTGTTTTTACACTGATGGATGTACTGTACACCACTTATAAACCTTAGACACATTTTATCACATGAATTAATTTGATGTGTTATTTACTTTCTTCGCGACACATATACACAATGACATTGCAATGACATGTTTACCTAAGCGTGACGTCAGAGTCGACGTCATGACATCTGCGAGCTGTTTTTGCGCACTATTGAAAAAAATATTAGAAAACTGTCTTTAAACTGCGTTAAACTTATGTTAATTACCGAAATAAAGGTTTTTTTGTAAATAGTAAACGTATACTTACATGACGGGAGAGGATTTCAAAATCCATCGTCACGCCTATTCTTTAATGTTTATTTTAGATATTTTTTTAAAGTTCCGATTGTAAAACCAATATATTTAGTATGTAAGCAAGCGGTATGTGTGTTGCATGTCGGCGGTGTACCTGGGTAACGAGCCGAGGTAGAAGATCTGACCGGTGGGCTTGCGCGTGCGCACGAACATGGAGATGTCGAGCGCGGCGTGCACAGCGCGGCGCGCGGACGCCGACACCAGCACCGTCACCAGCGAGCGCGGACGTGCGCCCTCGTGCCCGAACGTCGCCGCCGTGTAGTCTGCAACCAAACCACTCGCACGGTCGGCACCGACACTGCCTCATATCCGGCTCGAAGGACCGTTTAGGGTCATCACTGGGGACTTCATAGCAATAATACACGTACTGAATTCAAATAGGTTTCAGTCGCAAAAGTAAAGGACACCAGGCCTGCGCCTAGCTTCGTCGCGGCGGTAGCGGTGGGAGGGATCTATATGGGATTCGCCTCTCGCGCAACGCAGCCCGTCGATCGACGACCGGAGCCGACGCCTCTCGAAGGCACTCGCGCTTCAACAGCAACGATGGCGTCCTCACACCTACTTCGGTCCGTATCTATCATACTATCGTATTCTGAATCAATTAAAATTTTTATTTCTAAATTAGTAGGTAAATAAAAGAGTAGTTCAGTTAAGCGCGCGCATGTTCCCGTGCACCGTGCGGTACGTACTGTGCTCGCAGGTGACGCCGAGGTGCGGGCGCGGGCAGGCGCAGCGGAAGCTGGTCCATCGGTCCTCGCAGGCGCCGCCGCCGCGGCACGGGTTGGGCGCGCACTGCGGCCGCCGCGGGCACCGCGCCGTCACGCCGTGCAGCAGCCGCGCCGCGCCCCCCCCAGCGCCCCCCCCAGCGCCCACCTCCTCCGCCTCCTGCACCGGCGGCGACGTCTCCGTGGTCACTTCTATGGACGTGTCGTTGGAATCGTCCGGCAACACCTACAGATTATTCATAACATATTAATTAATCGTAAAACATCGCGCGGTGTGCCTGTCCTGAAACGAGTTTCAAAGTGAATTGCAATCATTTCATCTTAATATTTTAAAATAGGTCGAGTGCGATCACAGGTAAGGAAGTAGTCTAAAGAGGTTCGAACATTTTTGTATGGAACCTGGCATACCTACGTGTCCGCCATTTTGAAAAAAACGTGTTTTGGCGGCCAGTGATGAAATGCATGTCAATCGACAGAGTATGTGATTACAAACAAAAAGTGTTCTGTGATGAAACCTTTAAGTGATACGGTTTCTGAGATATTTGACTCCAAAAACAGAAAAGTTAAGCAAAAAAAAAACATTTTTTATTTAGTGAATCGTTTCATTCGGCTTCTAACCTCTGGTGTGAGTGCACGAATGGTTATTTTCCTCACGAGCAGTTTTTTGTTACGTTGTGTTTATTGTTATTGTTATTTGCATTATCATGTCCACCGGTCCACCGGGATCACGGTGTTTGTTTTGTGGACTCAGTTCAGTACAGCCACCCGTATGAAGGGACGCCGTCCTAGGCCGCAGATAAGAAGCTATGAGCTGACTGATATGTATGTATATATGTATGATACGTATTATATATGTCGGAGACATGGTGCTAGCATCGCTTAGAAACGACAAGTATAGTCTATACTTGAGTGTGGTCTGCGCAGCCTATGCTCTATGGTACGCGAAACGTCAACGTCTGTTGGCGCAACAACGGACTGGACACATTTGAACGGTAGCGGCCGGAGAGAACGCACGCGCAGAACTCACTTCGTTTCTAAAATCCATTTGCATCGAGCAACTATTTTTAAATAATTTAATTGTGATGTTAAAATAACATTAAAGTGACTGTAAGGAATACGACTGCGTCTTTATTTTGAAGATCCAAGATTAACTGTGTTATAAACGAATCCGAGTTTGCTCGACTGTTCTACCGTATCACTTAGAGATTTCATCACAGAACACTTTTTGTTTGTAATCACTTACTCTGTTGATTGACATGCGTTTCATCACTGGCCGCCAAAACACGTATTTTTCAAAATGGCGGACATGTAGGTATGCCAAAGAGGTTAGATGCTCTTTACGTTATTTGTTTGATATACGTGTGAGCAATAAAGTGTTTTCTATATATCTATTCAATAATTTTAAACATTAAGTTAACTTAAGTTACACACTTATGTAGACACTACTTGTCGCCCGCGACTTCGTTCGCGAAGACTACACTATCCCACAGGAACCTGTTACGGGGACCTATATCCTAGTCCGGGTCATGATCTGTCTATGGGCAAAGTATAATCCGAATCCATTCAGCCATTTTGACGTGATGCGCGATCAAATAAACAGACAAACAGTCAAAAATTCTAAAAACTGTTGAAACGTATTCTGTTATCGATTCTAAGTATCCCCAGCCAACATTTTTTCGAATATTTTCCATGTACTGACTTTCGACCCTCTTTAGTTTTATTATATGTATAGATTTTAAAACTGTTGGACACTGATGTCTATGACACAAATTTCGAGAAGTAAACCATAAGGAGCACTGACCCACTGCCCGTTGACGACGACGTCCTGCACGCAGCCGACGAAGAAGTTGGGTCCGTGCGTGAGCGTGGCGTACGAGGAGCCCGGCGTGCCCAGCCGCGTCGACGGGAACGACGTCACCGACGAGTTGTACGCCTCGTTCTGGCTGATGGGGTAGATGGTCTGCTCCTCGTTGGCCGCCAGCACCAGGTGCGACGAGTTTATGGTCACGAACACCTGCCAACATTACAGCTACAGTTATATACCAACTAGAGTAGCGAGACTTCAATACTAAATAAATACTTATACCCCTTCACGTTTACCGGTAAATTGCCAGTACCAGAATAACGAGATCTATTGAAAACCAATTTTTTCACTGACGCATTGTTTAACGAGATAAAAACATTTTTTTATATTTTTTTAGGACATAGACGAAGTAGTATAAAACAAACTAAATTATAAAATTAATGCAAATATCTTGTGTTAACTAAAATCTTGCGCAAAAACTAGCTGATGTCGGTCTCATCTTCACTTTGCATCAGATAAGATAAAGGCCAAGCACTTCTCCTTAGTAAAAAGGATTAATAATAATAACAATTTCAGTATTATAATTTTCAACCAAAGGACATCATAATAATTATTATCAAAGCCATTTGTTAGAAGTTGTGTGTATATAAGTGTAGTGCAACGATGCATACCTTCTGCCAGTTGCTGTCGTTGAGGTTGGAGCCGATGAAGACGCCCTCCCACTTGTTGAGCAAGCTGGAGTGCAGGTTGAGCCGGCCGTTGGACAGCTCCAGGAAGAAGTAGGTGAGCCCGCGGCCCATGGCCAGCAGCCCGCTGCCCAGCGTGGTCTTGAACCGCAGCGAGATGTCGTAGCCCTCCTCGCGCGACGTGTTCACCTCCGCGTAGCTGCTCTTCTCCAGGGACATCGTCGTTATCTGCATCACGATATTTATTTAGCCTGCTTGCTGACAAGTGGTCGAGCCGCAAGCTTAACTACACTGGCCTGCAAAAATAAGTACTACACTTTTAATATTTATTTATTTTCTAAACTATAGAAGTTAGAGATTTTTAAATAAAAAACGTTTTGCAGCAATTTTTATCAGCTTTCTTTGAAACTAAGGTAAATTATAACTTAGTAACATTTTTCCTTTTTGTTTCGAAAGTATATCTTGTGTACTTAAAAAGTTATTGCAATTTTAAAAGTGTGATACTTAATTTTGCAGGCCAGTGTAGTACATACAGATTATTGAGCAAAAGTCTGTAAAAAAGGCAGAACAGTTTGTACTTTTTGATTGGTTTATTAATGTTATCAAAATTTAATAAGGTTTATTTTAAGGGTAAATTATAATTTGGGGTCGGACACACTACACATAGAGGACCAAAAGGATCTGAAGGTGGAGCAGATAGCAAGATTTACCAAACAGACTAAAAGATTCGACGAGGCGCCGTGAAAGCTGGATGAACCTTAACAAGGGAGAACGGGGAAAAGGATGAAGTGGCCCGCAACAACGCGGGCGGATCGTTCGTTCGGCTAGCGACGTCCGTCCCCATAAGATATAATAATAATAATAATAAGATAAAATAATAAATAAAGTTATGTCTGTTTTTATTGATGACCTCAGTTTGTGGCGATCCCATTTTAGGTGAGTTTTATTTCGTCACCTAAAACGCAGGAGTCACCTAAACTTTATAGATCGTTGGTGTCGTTTGTTCTTCAATGACATGCAAACTCTATGTCTAAAATCGATTAAAGGAAGTTCTTGACGGTACAATTTTAGAAAGAGGGAGAGAAAATACTCGAGAGCTCGAGGAGGAATATTATTTATCACTACTAATTTCTATTATCATTCATTATTATCTAATACCAAAGTATAATTATTGCTCATTTTATATTTATTTCATTGATTCTTTTAGTAAAAAATAATAGTTTTGAAATGTTTGTTCCATTATTTTTACTTTTGCATTGATAAATTTTACAAAACATGTAACTTTGCGCATAAGTAGAATATCATAGAAATCGTCCAATTACTTTAAAAATAACTTCGGTTACGAAAATGATATCTAAACAAATAACATACCATTAGAAAGCCTACACTTTAGAGACGTTTAAAAAAATCTGAAGCCTTCCATCACCTTTACTTTTTTTTTAAATGCAACGCAAAGTTGAGCGTTAAATTTTATTTCAATTTTTTTAGATTTGGGAGACCACAACTTTGTTTTTAGCAATAACCTGTAACAAATACCAACTTTTTTAGGACCTACCATCCCCTAAGAATTCAATAAAGAAAAAAAATTAGGCCTAGCTATAAAAAAGAAATACTCATAGGGGTTCAGAGGTACGACAGTGGCGAAATTTTAAAAAATCAAATAAAAAATCCTATAAAAAGTTTTTTTTGCCCAGATTTTTTTTAATGTGTGCATAGTGATGATCCCACCTACCCCCCATTTTCGTATGTTCAACGATCTGCCGAACACCCTGTATAATATTACTTCGACACCGGTTAAATGTGCTAATAGCACGCAGCCATTATTAACTAAGAGGAAAAAAAGCATTCGAATAGTAGTTAAGAATAGAACGTGTGTTGCAGAGCGGCGACCTTCTCGCAGGTGGTGCCGTAGTAGCCGGGCGCGCAGGAGCAGTTGAACCGGTGGTCCTGCTCGCCCTGCAGCCAGGCGCGGCACGTGCCGTGGTGCCGGCAGGGCTGGTCGCGGCACCCGGCCAGCACCACGGAGCAGTTGCGGCCGCCCCACCCCGCCGCGCACGAGCAGTAGTACGCCGCGCGCGCGTCGTGGCAGCGCCCGTGCGCGCACGGCTGGTACCTGCCCGCACGCAACACTATCAATAAGCGAACCTTCAAGGGGACCATCTACACATCACACTGACCATGCTCACCGAATTTGGTCCAACTACAAACTCGTTACCGAGATAATCAACAAAACATAATACACCCTTTCTAAACCCTTACAGCTGTACTACGCGCACACAAAGATAGCCGTGTGTGTATGAATGTCATACAATGGTTTTTCAATTGTGTGCGTGTATCTGTACACTATCTTTTTATTGACGCTTGCGTGCGTATTAGTAAAGGTACAGCATGTTTCATGATGCATTATTTTAATTGATTAAGTTTGTTAGAAAACATAACTTTGAAAAATCACTATAAAACTGGAGCCTATTTTTTGTCATTGTATTCAGAATGATGTATAGATGCCGCCCTTAAACGTTCGCTTATTGATTTTGCTAGACCCTGTATATTCTTTGGAGAGAGTTTGCTGATTATTTGAAAGCGGCAATATGTTTAAAGGCTTAGATAGATGATTGGTACCGCCGGCGTACTTGTTAAATGCGGCAAAAATACTACGCCGAAGCCGGCGTACCCGAGAGTCGGTCGCCTGCTGTCAGTCGCGTTGCAAACTGTGTGTGAGGTGCGCGTACCGAATGTTTTGTTAAATTTTGGTCATAAACCGAAGTAAAATGCCAGTTTGCGTAGTTAAACTGTGTAAAAATAACACTACAAGAAATAAGAAGAAAAATATTGAGTTGCCGCATTCAGAGAGCTATTGCTCTTTGGGTAGCGCGGTATCTAATCGAGCGCGCGAGACCAATCATTTATCTAAGGTTTGAAGGATCGAGCCGTGCGATCGGAACACCCAGAGCATTTGTAGAGGAATGGCACCATGCAAGTATACGTCCTTCCTTACAAAATTCTCTGAGGCACCTGATTACATCTAAAACGCTCCAGTTTGTATTTTAAGTATTATTAGCGGTCTTTGATTTATGCTCTCGACGAGTTTCCCACGACTTATTCTCGGTACAAGGTCTTCACCATACGATTTACGAAACAATAGCTTAATTGGTGGCTGCGCTCAATACTCGACCTGCCTTTGTCTTAATTTATACACAGAAAACCAAAGCGAAATTCTAAGATATTTATGTTTCTGCAATTACTGTTCGTCCTAAAAGTAGCTCCATCGGGTAACACTAGCGTTTCGTTATGTTACTGATGTGAAGCGTCTTCGACGTTAAAACATATATTTGAACATATATGATATGAATGTAAGACACTGACCGCTGGCACTCGTCGATCTCCAGGTCGCAGTGCGTGCCCTCGTAGCCGGCGGCGCAGTCGCAGTGGTACCCGCCGACGCCGTCCACGCACTGGCCGTGGTTGCAGGGCGCCGACGCGCACTCGTCCACGTTCACCTCGCAGCGCGCGCCCTCCGTGCCCGCCACGCACACGCACTCGTACCTGCGCGCGCCACGGGACAACGTTATCGAAACGCAAAACACGCTAACTGCTTACGTCATTCGGTAACACTTCAAAATCATTTACACGACTCAGGATTTTGACGCAATAGTCGAATCGGTATTGCGTTTGACTCTATACGACAGAAAATGCGGGTGAACACTACTTTTTTCTAATGAATATGGAATAGCCGGGTAGCGCAGGGGCTAACGTGCCCGTTCTGCGATTGCTAAGCGACTTTCACTAAGGCCGGTGACGCCCGGCGACCCGATGGGACACACGATAGTAATGTTTCACCTCAAACCTCTCCGTGATTCGTCGTTCGTTCGGTCGTCGACAACTACCAATCCGAGCTGGGCGCGCGTGACGGTTAAACGTCCGTTCTCCCGATCCGTCCATAGGGAAGGCTCGCGCCGTAACAGTGGGGACTCAAGCCGGTAACGATGTGTATGGTATGATTAACTTATACAACTATCTTTATATATTAAAATCTTGTGTGTGTATAGGTCACTGAACTCCTTCTAAACGGCTAGACCGATTTGATGAAATTTTCTGTGAGTTCAAGCGGATTCGAGAACGGTATACAATCGGAACCGGCAGGTGGCGCCGCTATAGGGGTATATCATAAAATACCGGTGTTCTCAAGCGGACGAACGCTTCGTTCGTTTCGTCGTCATGGAAACCGTCAAAGCGATACGAAGTCCGCCGCCGGTCAGCTAGTTACTTATAAAAACAAAGTGATCGAAAAAGATAAGTTTACTATCTCGCGACGAACACATCGCACTTGTGATGGCAACGGCGCACACCACATACGTTTCGGAGGAGAGTTAAAAGTGAGCAAGTTACCCGCTAGCGTTCTCGTAGGAGAAGGGCCGGTAGAAGAGGTCGGGCAGCAGCATGGCGGGCTGCGGGCCCAGGCGCAGCGGCTTCGCCCCCGGCGCGCGGTACAGCGACGCGTTGGACCGCTCCACGCACACGCCGCCGAACCGGCACGGCGACGACGCGCACTCCGCCACGTCCGTCGAACAGTTCTTGCCTGGGGGGCACAACACACCTACAGGACGCGCTCGCGTAAGCTCACGACATACGTGCCAGACCCACTGAAGTTTGCTACAGTAGAAGGTGACAGTTTTGTGACGTTTTTTTTTTTTACTTTGACCTTGCATGTGAGGCCCGACGCCTTACTTTTTTAGACTTAAGATCCAAATTTCAGGAAAAGCATAAAATTCAATAAACGTGTAAAATAAACGCGAGTAGATCCGTAAAATCGGTTTCGTTTCTTTTGATACTTTTAAGATACAGGATCGAACGGCATGCGATATATGAATTTTAAATGCCGTGTGTTGACTTCTGATGGGACGTGTCCTTCTATGACAGGGAGGATATTTTCCGACAAGTGACACTGTAAAAGCAGAAAAGAAATGCCTGGCCGAGTTTCTAATCGGTTCTCGTCAGCCCCTCTGTACGAGTGGAATAACGATAATAGAATACAAATTAAATAAAATTATTATTGTATGAGATTGACATAAACGTCATTTAATCGTATCTTTGACATAATATGTCCATTCCGAACAATAATAATTCTACATCATTTCTATTAGCGTTTTGCCACTTGTCTAGAGGACAGTACAAAGTCTCCCGCTCTGTGTAGATTTGCAAATCGATGACATTGCAAAATTCATAAGAATAAATTTTGTAGCCTAAACTAGGTAAGTAAATTTTTTTAATTGCCTATTATCTAGCCGTCGGCATCAACTTATCAATCTGTAATAGCGATTCCAATTAACTTCAGGGCTGCCTTCTAAAAGAAAAATATTTTCATGTAATTACAACAGCTTGTATTTTATAAATAATTTTATCTACACTAATGTTGTAACATTCTACTTATGTTTCCAATACTTGACTTATAATTACTACTGTTATAGCGCAGACAACAAAACACTCAATTTAAGCAATTTCACATGATGGAATAATATCCACATCGATATCGTAAAATCTCATTATAACATCAATAAAACGCGACCAATTAACCTGGCGAGCCTTATGTCAAAATCCTCATACAAGTTGTATAAAATTTTGATATTAGGCTGGCTTTTGAAAACAGTTGGGTTATACGTGAAAACTTCGTCGAAACTACTAAACTTACATACACAAAACTCTTTGGTAAGATCTTGTGCCAATTAAATAAAAAAAGAACAGCGCGCGCTTGCTCCTGATTGACCCTGCGCGCGCAGCTGCGCTCTCATTGGTTAGATTTTAATGGCGGAAATTTGAACAATTATTATAAATAAACTATTGTCAGCTTTTACTCTTGTTGTTTGACTAATTGCATTAGTGAAGATAAAGTAGTGTATGCAACTGCATATAACACGGGTATTAAAACACTCGTTACTATTATGAAACTCGCTGCGCTCGTTTCATAAACTCACACTCGTGTTTTAATACCCTTCATTATATGACAGTTGCATAAACTACTAATAAACCTCAACCGTTATAAAACGGTTAAAGTGTCTTCGCTGCTTCATTTCCAATGTCCAACGTTCTCTTTATATTATTTCGTTTGGGTGTCCGTTGGGGGTGGTACCTGTGTAGCCGGGGTGGCAGGAGCAGCGGTAGTCGTTGAGGCCGTCGAGGCAGGTGCCGCCGTGCTGGCAGGGCTGCGGCGCGCACTCGTCCACGTCCAGCTCGCAGTCCGCGCCGGCGTAGCCCGTGCCTGCGCACACGCAGCTGTACCCGTCCAGCAGGTCCACGCAGCGCCCGCCGTGCTGGCACGGACCCGACTACACCCACGGAAACACTTCTTTATTTAACACGAAATAGTTAGCGAAGTTTTTATTCACAATATAATTTATTTCAAAACTTTATTATTTTATACGCTATTAATGTACGCTTGTTTCGGATATGGCTACGTTAGTAGACGAACTGAACTATGAAAATTTAATTACGATTTTTATAAAACCAAGCATTTACCATTTCGGATACCGACGCTTAAAACTTTATTAAATTGATTTAATGTAATACAAAACAAAAGTGTCATTCAAACACCTTCAAATGGGATTTATAGACACAGTGTCCAGCATTCTAAACCAGTTGATTATAAAACAGTAGTTAGAGAGAAGTCGCTGCAATTCATCTTAAGGATTTAACAAAATATTTTGTAATATTTCTCTGTTATCTATTGTCATGGGAAAGAGCTAGTATTACATTACTTACTGTGTAATTACTTATTACTACGTAATACTACTACGTACGTGGTAATGTCTCAATACCATGTAAAAATGTAATTGAGAAATAAAGCTATTTTTATTTTTATTTATTAGTAAGTATTTAGCCCTTCACAAGATTTCGTCATTATCATTATAATTAAATGTTATCCGTATGCTATTGAATAAAATTATACTGTACATAGTCTTAAGTTAAAATGTTACTAACAAAATGGATCATGTTATCTGATCTTTATTTACTTATTTGAAATCTTAGATTTAGGTTTTTTATAAAAATTACATAAAAAGTAAATAGCAAAATATATATACAAAAACACAACGTTTACACATAAAGACCTAAACCTAGAACGCCGCCAGCAGCGGAGCAGGACTCAAGCTACCGCGGCGATCAAGGCTGCAGAATCGATCAATGCGAGCCGTGTCCAGGACAGGAGTGTTGCCTTCTGTATCCTTCTTGCCCTTGATCCAGCCATCCAGCGAAAGCCTTTCGAGATGCCGGTCGAGACTTTTCGCTATAAGGCAGTTTGCAGATACGACTACGGGGACAGTGATCGTCGAGTCTACATCCCACATAGCGGTCACCTCGTGAGCCAGGTCAAGGTACTTAGTGAGCTTGCCCTTCTCGGCTTTCACAAGGTTCTCGTCATGCGGAATGGTGATATCGATGAGCATTGCCTGCTGGCGCATCGATCGATCTGTCAACACGATATCAGGCTTATTGGCAATAATGGTCCTGTCCGTGATAACAGATCGATCCCAGTAGAGCGTCGCATAACCATTTCGAGAACCGGCACCGGCGTGTACTTATAGTACGGCACCTCAGATGATTATAATTGAATATAATACGACATAGAAGGTGGTACCTCGCAGTCGTCGATGTCCTGCTCGCAGCGCGCGCCCGTGAGCCCGCCGCGGCACACGCACGTGTAGCCCGCCACGCCGTCCACGCACGTGGAGCCCGCCGCGCACGGGCCCGCCACGCACTCGTCGATGTTCACCGAGCAGTCCTTGCCTGCGCGCGCAAGAGACCGTTACCGCATCACCGCATCACCGGCCCCCGCGAGACCGAGAAACGACCGACCTCATCGATGAGCCCTCTTCGCTCGCAACGATCTTTTTCATAGTTAGCCTCTCCGCTAGCGTCTTTCGCGGTCGAGCCTCCACTATGGAAATTATCGTTGCGAGTTAAGAGGGTTCGTTGATGACCTCGCTCGTTTCGCGGTCGGGCCCACGCTTCAGCCACGACATTACGCAATAGCCTACATACTGACACGCTGCTGGGCAAAAGCCTCCATGATTAAAATTAAGTTATCGCTACAATTGCTGGGTAATCTAAAAGCTTCATTATCACGCTCTCGAAGCGGGTTGGTAATGACGAAACCGGGTTATCCATCGAAAAAATTCAAAACACACGCCTGACCCGGGAATTGAACCACGGCTCTCCTCAAAGTTACCGGGCCGAACGTACCTACCGTTCGACGCCTCGATGGCCGTGTGGTTAAAACTACAGCGTCGAAACATATATTAAAGATGCTTAAATTACGGTTGCAATTAGAGTCTGAAATCATATTCTTGTATGAAACAGAAAGAAATTTGCTATTAGATTTGAGCCCAACCATTGACAAAAAATGGATGACCGAATTAAAATTATTTAACTTCGAAAGACTCGTTAAGCCGTTGTGGTTCCAGTTGTTGATGTCGTACAGTCTAAGGTTGTAAAACCGATGCATCGCAGCGTGGTAACTTATGACCCCAATCTCCAAAATCGGAGAACCCAGTAATGAGACGTTTAAAGGTTAACGATGATAGTCTTGTCAGGTTTTTGCAACAACCTTTCTCCCCTTTATATGATAGTAAAAAAAGGCGGGCCGACCTTCAAAGCCTTCCATGCAGGTGCACTCGTAGTTGTTTTCGAGGTTCTGGCAGGTGCCGCCGTTCTTGCACGGCGCCGACAGGCACTCGTCGATATCCTGCTCGCAGCTGTCGCCCGTGTACCCTGCGGCCACAACAAACTCACTAACTTCTGGCTCTCAACCTTGCTAATGCAATAACGTCTCAATAGTGTCGATAGCCAGACTTTGACATTAAGAAAATTGACAAAATAAAGACACGTTTTGGTGTTTTAAAATCACATCTCTTCTGCTTACTACGATGTCACACTATTAGTATAAGAGCTGTATTTGCTATTGAATTAGAACAACATAGAAGATGATAAAACCAAAATATGATAGAGATCGGCAGGAGGTACCTGGGCGGCAGTAGCACTGGTAGGAGCCGGGCACGTTCACACACACACCGTTGTTGCATATCTTGGGCGATCGGGCGCATTCGTCGATATCCAGCTCACATAATCTCCCTGCAACAATGATCAAAATTATTTGTGACTTGATTTTCAATACACTTCAAGTTTCAACATACCTTCCATGTAAATGAACCATAGCAACAAAACATTTAAGGAACTAATCATATTTTATTCGGCAATTGATTATTCATAAAATCATGAAGAATGACATTCCGATATTTTATTCCATTAGTTACACAACTCATATACACAATTAGTCACATTGTATTAAAGCTAAGTTTACTCAAGTGTACGAAACTGGTTCATTCATAATGTGTTTCGACCTACTAATTCAGGTATAATAAGTATTTAAATGAATGCATGTTTAGTAATTAAATTTACAAATTACATTGCAAATAGCATCCATATTATCTGATTCAATGCAAAATTCAGATTATAAAACACGGTCTTTGTTTGTAGCACTGTTGTGTTCCGGAAGGATTATCTATTATTCATTTTTATACAATTTTTATCATACAAAATCATCATTATGTCAATTAGAGAAGGGAAATATAAATAAAATAAATAAATGTTTCCCACACTCTCACAAATTATCTAGCCCCAAGAAAAACTTTCTTAAGAAACTCGAGAAATGGTTAACTAAACAACGGATAAACATACTTAATATACTTATATGTACCTAAATCAAAGCTGCATATCCTAGATCCCTTTGTCTATCCTAAATAATAACACCAAAAGAATCGCATCATTATCTGTCATAGTGACAGCTGATGCGCAAGTGACACTGTCACTGTCAGTCAGTAACTAGGTTATTTACGTGAAGAGATTTTCAATTATATTTGTTCATTCATTACCTATTTAATTGTTGAGTAGTTCATAGCAATAAACAAATATTCATAAAAATGTAAATGCATGTTGCGTGAAACATAATAATGTTGTATTCATTACATCATGTATTGAGGTTATTTCGGAGGCAATGTATTCTTCAACAAAAGAAACGCTTCAATCATATTCAACCCACAAATGGTATAAAAAAAGACAAGCAACAGGCTAGCAATCCAAGTAAAGATTTCCAATCACTATTGTTAGAATATCAAGATAAAATAACTTTTAACTCATACTTGGAACATGACAAATTACAATTAGGTAATTTTAAGTACTACTTGCAAACATTAAAAAAAGCCAAATTAGAACAGAAGAAACAGCTCACAGATAAAAGTTTACCGCCCCTACCTACTGTCCTTCAGTATTATGTGGACAAAGAGAGGTTACTGAATGATGAATCACCTTCAGGCAAAGTAGAGGCAGTTGAGTCGGTCTTTCAATTACCCTTCGCACAGACTACTAAAATTGAAGCAGATACACAAGAGACATCTCAACAGTCTCAAAATGTTACTTTATACACTGAGGCATCGGAGTTTGATCGCTCAGATTTACACAAATGGATGGCAAACTATGAATATTTTGATGACAGTCAATTAGATGACAATGATGAAGTTGAGCAGTGGACAAGAAAGTATGGGACACCAGATCCTACTGTTGGAATTAGCAGAGTACCATGTGGAGGCTGTGGAGCCCTACTACACTGCAGCGAGCCGGCTATTCCAGGTTACTTGCCTAGTGAAATCTTCCGAGGCAGGACTGATCAACAACTCAAAACAATGGAATGCCAGCGCTGTCACTTTTTAAGAGAATACAATATAGCTTTGGATGTTACTGTGCAACCTGAAGAGTATGAAAATTTACTGCAGTCAATTAGGTATATAAATAACTAAGTATTTTTTGAGTGGATAGGAGTTAATAAAATCTGATACTGTGATAAGCCCATAATATGTTTTACAATAAAATATATTAAATTTTACTTTTTATTTTCTAGTGCTAATTGCTGCACTAAAGCTAAATTAAATATTTATAAAATTTATAACGGCTGCACTGACCGCTATGGTACCAGGAAGGCTTCCCGGTAGCATAGCGGTCAGTGCATCCACCTGGATTGCGGAAGACCCAGGTTCGATTCCTGGCTGGGTCGGGTGGGCGTTTAATCTTTTTACTGTATTTCATAAAGTTTATAAATAAAAAAAATATTACTTATCTGATTTCAGGTATGTCAAATCACTAGTTGTACTGATGGTGGATTTGCTGGATTTTCCATGTTCCATATGGCCTGGCATTGTTGATATTATTGGCCCTGATCGACCAATGATCATTGTTGGAAATAAGGCAAGACAACTGCAACTATTGTTAACTTTCCAATAATGAAACAATACTCAAAATAATAACAAAATTTTACTTTATTTTTAGGTAGATCTGCTGCCTGGTGATAGTCATGGCTATCTGAAGCGTGTGAAAGAATCACTAGTCACTGAAATTAATAAAACAAAACTAAGTGAAGCAAAAATCAGATACATATCACTTATATCAGCTAAGACTGGTTTTGGTGTCGAAGACCTAATATCCGCTATGTTTAAAGAATGGCTTTACAAAGGAGACGTGTTCTTAGTGGGCAGCACCAATGTCGGTAAGAGCTCTTTGTTCAATGCACTATTACAGTCTGACTACTGCAAGGTGCACGCTGTAGACATCGTGAAGAGAGCAACAGTGAGCAGGTGGCCTGGCACAACTCTCAACCTCCTAAAGTTCCCTATCAACAGGCCGTCTGGTTGGAAAATATATGAGAGGACGAAAAGACTGAAAAATGAAGCTAAGTTAGTAAAAATGGAGCGTGAAATCAGGAAAGCTCAATCGCTAGGTCAACCGCAGGCCGAGGCCCCACTTCTCATCGGGCACATCGGAAGATCATTTTCAAACGAATACAGTGATACTTCAAGTGACATGGCAGAAAAGAAGAGAAACATGATGGTTCTGGACGAAAAGAACGAGATATTCGCTAAAAGCAAATGGTTCTACGACACGCCGGGCGTCATTCTTCCCGACCAAGTGCTGTCTCTCCTGAGCACGGAGGAACTGCTAATGACCATTCCGAAGAAAGTATTAAGGCCACAGACCTACTATCTGGTCAAGGGATCGACGTTGTTCATCGGGGGTCTCGCGCGGATCGACCTCCTCGACTGCTCGCATCCCTGTCGCTTGACAGTATTCTGTTCGGAAAGTCTGCCCATAACCGTGACTAAGACCGAGGACGCGGAGGAAGTGTATCGGCAGTTTGTGGGCACGGAGCTGTTCGCGGTGCCCACGGGGGGCGCGGAGAGGTTGCGGAACTGGCCCGGGCTGCAGCGCGCGCCCGGGCTGCTGGAGTTCCCGGGCTTGGGCCCGCGCGAGTGCTGCGGCGACGTGGTGGTGTCGGCGGCGGGCTGGGCGTCGGTGACGGCCAAGCGCGGCGCCGCGTGCCGGCTGGCGGCCTGGACGCCGGGCGCCCGCGGCGTGCACCGCCGCCGGCCCTCGCTGCTGCCCTACGCGATCAACTTGAAGGGCAAGAGGCTGCGGGATATGCCCGCCTACATGATCGGGAAAGCTTTTTCGGAAATTCAATAGACATGTACAATTACGGTTTTGTGCCCCTTATCGAATAAAATATGCAAAACAAAACAGTAGCCGCTTTTATTCAAATCTTTTGGTGTTTAACAATCAAACTTGAGTACCTCACTACCTACCTTAAATACTTGGCAACATTGAAAAATAGTGTCAAAGATGGTTCAAAGTCAAATATTTTTATTCAAATAAACTTTAGAAAAGTGCTTTTGAATCGTCCAAACATTTTTTACCTACTACCCATTCAGGACGTCTATTTTTTAGCTGTGGAGAAAAATGGGCGCACGAAACTCCACAGCTTTAATTCAATATGTAACGATATTTACAAAATTATATGCCGTTACCAAGTTATACAAGTTTAAAATAACTTAACAATATTTTGAATTAGAAATGCCTGTTGGAGTGGTTGGAGCATTTTAAACCCATGCTGTTTTGTCTCCAATGTAATCGGACACTTTATAATAAGCTTTTTTATAAAGCTTTTCTTTAACCCTTTAATCGCCAGACTGCTCTCAGCGCCAGGCCAGGCACGTAAATCTAAAAATAAATACCTACAACTACCTACAATATTACTTGGAACTTTATTGTAAAAACGTATACACAGGCCTCTAAATGAATTATTTACGGTCGATTCTGGGATGGAAGGAAGTAATAAAACCACTTGCATAACTATCATTATTAATTTTTTTTTTTCGTCAAAGTTAAGACTTCATTCTAAAAAGGATCAAGTACGAAAAAACATACACTAATTAATTTGATTTTGATACAAAGCGATTTCATAAATGGTCAATCTCCTTTGTAGCAACTTTATATCCCTTCGGCCGTTAAGGAAACCGAAGTTATATTTCATTTTTACAAAATATTATATAATTATTATAATTAATTAATTAATTATTATTATTATTTTATTAATTTTTTTTTATTTAATAAATAAATAAATAAACATTTTGCACTCTGTAACTTAATATCATTGTCCTTACCTGCTATTGTTAACTGCAGCGCCAGAAGCGAAACATGTAGTATACTCGTAGAAGGTAGTGGCAAATCAATAAATTAAATTGAAAATAACCGCAGAAGTAGCGTCTACATGTCTGTCTTGCGTGACCTTTACAGATAGTACAACCGAATTGACACAAAGTAAAACCGTTTTCCTGAAAAAAATAATATGCGCTCCGTCGTTGAACTAGTTCAAGAATCATATTAATCTTATTTATTAAACATCTTATTGTAAAAGAACTGTGTGTATCTATGTGCGACAATGTCTTTAACCTGAAAACATTCAGGAATAGGTATTTTATTTAAAAAAGTGTCCACTTTTTAAAAACAAACTTTTTAATATTTTTTAACTATCATACTTACACTTCACACTAGTCCCCATCCTTCTTCGTCCCGTAGAGCGTAGTTGTCGTTAGATGCGGTTCATGCCTTGATCTGCCAATAGGCTGTAAACAAGTGGCATGGCGGGTTGCATACTGACCGGTGTTCCCGGGCGGGCACTGGCAGTGGTAGTGGTCTTCGCGCGCCACGCAGGTGCCGTTGTGGCAGGGCGCCGACGCGCACGCTGACTCCGCGGGCGCGGGGGCGCAGCGCCACGCCGCCCCCGCACCCGCCCCCGCCCCGCCGGCCTCCACGCACTCCTGCACACACGCACACCATCACAACAGCTCGCAGTATGGCGAGCGCAAATCACTTTAAATTTCGAAAGTATTTTTTTTTTCTCAACGAATCAAGAGTTTTTTTAAAGTACCTACCTATTAGTACTTATATTTTAGAGTTAGATAGACACGTTTTCCACACACGTTTCAGAACATTGAATTCATTTGAACTAGCAGTCTTTTGAAAGTGATCGAATGAACGAGTGTTACCTGGTAGAGCGGGCAGGAGGTGGCCCGGCAGTCGAGCGGCAGGTCGCAGAGCGCGCCCGAGTAGCCGGGGCGGCAGTCGCAGCCGCCGTCGTCGCGGCACGAGCCGCCGTTGAGGCAGCCGCAGGCCTCCGCCCCCGGGCCGCCGGCGCCCGCCGCCGCCGCCGCGTCGCAGCGCGCGCCCGCCCAGCCCGGCTCGCACTCACACCAAAACCCCGACGGCTACGCAAACCAACACTCTCGACTGTTTTAAAAACTATCTCAATTTTTAAACTAATAATATAATATTCATTCGTTTTTATTTTATATTCTATGACCTAGAACTGATGCTACTAAAAGTTAGAAAAATATTCGTCGGTCTAGATGTGATAGCTCGTAACTAACAATTTTTGGTAAAATAAGATTTTGATTCAGAAAGCTTCAAATAGTATTTCTGGTGATAACCCGTAAATGTCTTGAGCATAGACTCGTGATTTTGACGGCAAAAACGACTTTTAGTGACATCTTGTAACAAGCACTGTTACTAATTCAACTGGCGTAACCTCGTAACATCTACTAGTGACATCTAGTATCTGGCACGAAACAAATTTTTTATGGTGGGATCACGTAAATGACACAAAGGGGTATTTGACTACAATAAAAATATTGATCAAACTGTTGTAAAAATATAATAAAAAATAGTAAACATGTTTTTAAACTAATTTAATCAGCACATAAATTTAAAATAAGTATGATTTTTATAAAAAATCATTAATAACATAATAAAATTTTTATGATTGACCACGTGATCAAAAACGCACGGGATGACGCTGAATCTGGAGTGACGTCACCAGCTTGTTTACAGTAAAGGCCATCACACACGGCAGCTATAATGTATATTAATGTACATTACATCTTGGGATGTATAGCTTTATATTAACTTAAAGTATCACACACACAGCAGGTCATGTAATGTATATTTCCCCTCATTCCTTAAGTCTATGTCTTGATGGGCGCACTTTCCAGCTACTAAGGTCTTATACAGAGTGTTCTTATTTTTAATACCTTAATATTATGGATACGATATGTCGAGTTACTTATTACTAGATTTACTAGATAGTTCATCAGAAGATGGTTTGGATTGCGAATTTAATACGCGTATTACCACATGTGTCAAAAACAGAACAAAGTTGTTTGAAGATCACATAAAGTATAAGGAAATCAGCGGAGAGTTTAAATTATATAACGAATAATCAGACGGAAAATTTTGTGATTATTTCCGAGAGTCAAGATCAACGTTTTTTGAACTCATATGTATGTATGTTTGTGTATATAGTATATGTATGTATGTATCATAGGCATGTGACTTCAATAATCGAACCAAATCGAACACCCTACAAAATGAGATGTAACGTAATATACGGAAATGTATAAAGATATACCGAGATGTAAATGTATATTTTCATATCGCTCTGTACAAGATACGAAGATGTAAAAATATACATTATAGCTGTCGTGTGTGGTCTCCTGACAATTTCTATGGAAAGATGTAGTGAGATGTATCGTGCTATAATATACATCATACACAAAAAGTGTCTACGTTTGCGCAGCGCCTAATGTAAAGCATTAGGCGCTGCGCAAACGTAGACACTTTTTGTTACCGATACGGCACACTATACAAGGAAACCGAGTTGCTGTATCAGTGTCAGGTGGAAGTAACTGGACACAAAAAGTGTCTACGTCTGCGCAGGGAGGGCTGATTTCATATTTACTGGTAGCTTGTGTTCCACACAAGACACAAAAGTGTCTACGTTTGCGCAGCGCCTTATAACTGCCGTGTGTGAAGACCTTAAATGTCAATCAAAGTTTTGTACGTTTAATTTGACAGCTAAAAGTTTGCTTACCTATTTTTATATCTATTTTCTATTAAGCTAAGATTAGAAGGTCGAAAGATGTTAGTCTTAAAAAGTTTTAAATGACATTATCATTAAGTGCCTAAACTGCCTATTACTTTAAATGTCAAAAATACTATTGTGATTTAAGTGTCAAGTGCAATAATTATTCAAAAAATAAATATGATTTTTTTATTATACTTACGTGTTTATTTAGTATTTTTATTTAGATATAAGTACCTATTACCCTCTAAGCCAGGTATGAAAATACCTCGTAAGTTACATCCAATATTAAAAGATATAGTAGTGAAACCACGTATGTGCATTTTCTTTAAGAAATCGGTATTGATGTAATTAACTTTTATAATAATTATATTTCCTATAATATTTTAAGCCACAATCTTTAAAAAAAATAAAAAAATGTATTACAGTTAGTTTTAAAAGAAGTTTTTTGTCTCTCCTGTAAAGTTTGACAGTTTGCACATACGAGCTATCACATCTAGACCGACGAATTATTTTTTTCCTACCACAGTTGTATCGTTATTTTATTTACTATCTTTATTCAAATTAAATCTTCATTTAATTTATTTTACATTATTATTTTAGAGCTTATTGTAAACAATAGATGTAAACGTATTTCAATAAAGATTTTATTATTATTATTATTAAATTATTTATAAGAGATTAAAAGTAATTTTAACATCGATGTAACAATGAGTAAAATATATAAAAAATATATTATTATGACTTGATACACGTGACATTACGAGACGATCCAATACGAGTTAATTCGCCTACAAAATGATCTACTATTTTATAATTCCAATGTACTCTTACACAACAAAGCACGATGCTGATGTATTACGAGAGCTACATTTACAACATGCAGTTCTTTGGACAACTTTCACAACTTTTTTCCACGAGTTTTCCCACTGTATGTATAATAAAAAGGACGCTAATATAACATATACTAAAATGTCATTTGGCACATAAGAAGTAATGAAATTAGCCCTAGCTTTGCTTTAGGTTGACAGGTCAATCACACCAACGACTGTCCGTTGCACAGACAACGTGAATTTAGATAATTTAACACAGATAAAGAAACTAGGATTCAGAAACCAAACGCTTACATAAGAAATGAACGAATAAACAAAACGCAAATGCACAAAGAGAAGCTATAAAAATAGTATTACTTGTCACAATAGCATACAAATACGAAATTAATCTGTTCCATCATACTTACGTATTCATTGGGGTGCGGCACGCGGTGAGGGTGCAAAGGTATAATTCGAGACAGGAACACCGAACAACAGCAAGTCTTAGCTCACAGGTGATCGCCGGTGTCCCTCTGGCATAGTGCTCTCATTGTCATTCGTAAGTGTCGCAGCTGTGGTGGTCTTAGCTAAAGTAGAGGGTACTCACCCCGTCGTGGCAGGCCTTGGCGTGCAGGCAGGGCGGCGGGGAGGCGGCGCAGCGCTCGGCCTTCAGCTCGGACAGCCCGCGCCCCGCCCCCGCCCCCGCGCCCCCGCCCGGCCCCACCGCCGTCTCGCAATACATGCCTGCGCACACGCATCATGCCACAATACTACACGAACACGACACTACACGGCGCTCATGATCACAACTCACGGGACATAGAACAATGATTATGGGACATGGAAACAACGACGGAAAGCTAAAGCATGCTTCGTTTCGACAAACGACAACGACTTAAATTAATATTACGAAAAACCAATAAAACAAAAAACTTGAGAGGTGTCAAGGGACACCCGGATGGAACGAAGTTCCTTTTGATTAATTAGTGAAGGAATTGTAATATTTTTTTTTTTTTTGTCAGGATTCATTATTATTATTTTTTTTTTATTTATTATTTACAAAAAACCTGTATACACTCAACAAAAATAATCGTCGCGACACCACACTATTCAATGCGAAATAGAAATGAAAATATCTGGCTTGCTTTCTATAAGAGAGAGAGAGACAGACAGAGAAACATGCGACGCCGCACAGCTTACAATAGCTTACTACAGCAAAAAGTGTCGTGACAACTTTTCGTAAGAATTTTTTCCGTCTAGCCCCATTTCACAACTCGCGATAAGGAACTTCGTTCCAACAACTAGAGCTATTTGCTCAAACTATCATCGGCAAAAACTTATTAAAATAAAAAGCTTCCAACTCGATAGACATCTATTATTAAAATTATTTTTATGCGATGAACTCATGACTTTTGGGAGTCGAGGTGTGACGTGTGTTGGGGGTGGGGTTACCTTTGTAGCCGGGTGCGCAGGCGCAGTCGAGGCGGTCGCCGCTGAGGCTGCAGAGGGCGCCGTGGAGGCACACGCCCGCCTCGCACGCCGCGGCCGCCGCGGTGCAGTTGGCGGCCGCGCCGGGCAAGCCTGACACACCATCAATCGATGCCTTCATTGGTATTACATAAAGAACACATACAAGCCTACGAGACTTATATTATTATAGAACAATTTACTAGCTCGACAGGAGTCAAATAACTTTTAAAAATTGGATTGAAAACATAGTTTTTAATTATTAATTTTTACCATACAGTTATATATACGTGAAATAAATAAAAAAATATAATAAAGTGTTAAGTCTCTGTTTCTTTTATTGATTGACTACAAGTTGATTGTTAGTATATTAAAAATGAATTTTATTAGTGTTGTACACTGTGTTTTTAAGATAATTGAGTTTTTGCGAAATAATGGTACTGACCATAGTATCCGGCATCACAGACGCACGTCGCCGCTCTCGCGACCGTCACCCCCGCCACCGTGGCGGGCGAGCCTGCGCGGGACGCGAGATAGGGTTTCATTAAACATTCACATCACATTAAAAAACATTGGCTGAAAACAACTGGATTTATTTAAAAGACTGAAGTTATAAGATAACATACCTATAACTTTTTATTTCTCATCTAAAATTATAGTTAAACTATTGGACCCGGCGGACTTCGTACCGCTTTGACAGTTTTCATCAAGTGATTAACCTTTTTACCGCCAACAACTTCTATAGAAGTTCGAGATTTTCGTGCCGCCCACGTCAGCACTTCTATAGAAGTTCTTCTTTGTACCTACTTTATTAAAATACATTTATACGTTGGCGTACAGCGGGACATCGCGTGCAGGATAGTTGGGCGGTGAAAAGGTTAAATTCTCTTTGGTTTCCATGACAACAAAACAAACAAATCATTTTTTATTGAAAAATGAAATTGTCGTTTTTAGTATATTTATAGTGTGATTCCCGTGGGAATATCGGGATAAAAACTAACCTATGTGTTAATCCAGGTTATAAACTATCTATATGCCGAATTTAATCCAAATCCATCCATCCGTTGCAGCGTGAAGAAGTAACAAATATACGAACATACACTCAAACTTTCGCATTGATAATATTAGTGCAATTATAATTAACGTAACGTAAATACAACGAATGTATTGGTTTATTGATTTTCGTATCGTTTGTGACGTTTACAACTACCACAGTTCATGTTACAGGATGGACAGAAAGGATTTTATTGGGTCTGATCCAACAATTTTAAGTTCTCATCGATAGCATTCACCGAGTATAATTTTACGTGTTGTAATAATATATAGGTTAGCACGTTTACTAACCGGGCGTATGCACGCAGTGCGAGTGCGGCGGGCAGTCGAGGTCGGCGCAGGCGGGGTCGAGGTCGGACGCGGACGCGGGCGCGGGCGCAGGCGGGGGGGCGGGCGCGGTGCACAGCGGGGGCGCGAACCCGCGCGCGCACACGCAGCGGAAGCCGCCGCCGCCGCCCTCCTCCACGCACGCGCCGCCCAGCCCGCACGGGCCCGACGCGCACGCGGACACCTAAGGGCGGGGCTGACATGTTCAATATGCCTATTTAGGTATTTTCTGCCGAATGACATTGCTACCGTCACTTTTAAAACTCCGCAAATAAATTAGACGGTCGTTTGTTATATCGACCATTAACAATTTCGTACCTATTGAATTTTCCTATATTCGCCTAGAAGTTTGTCTTTAACCTAAATAAAATAGTATAAATGAGGATATTTGATTAAAGCTATTTATTTAATTATTTATCCCTAAAAAATATTTTGTGTACTTACTACATCGACAGCTCATACGAAAGATTCGATAACTGTGACATATAGACCGGCTTTAACACACAATTTAATAAAAAACTAAAATGCATTAATATCTCATACGAGATATTCGACAAGCAACTGTAAGATATTCAGGAGATTCACACACTATAAAAATAAACCATAAAGATTTTATTTATTTTCTTTAAAAATGATAATCAATTATTTATTAATATTTTACAAGAATGAACAAAGTCATACTGTATAGCGCAACCGTCGGCTAACGTCACGCCTTCACGGGGCGCTTGTATAATACATTATATAATTTCTACTTGTAAAATAACTATTATATTAGACTATATAATTAGTGGTTGTACCTACACTAAGTTGTCTATAATAAATAATAGATAGTAACCGTGGCGCAGCGCTCGCCCGTGTAGCCGGGCAGGCAGGCGCACACGAACCCGCCGTACGTGTCGTAGCACACGCCGCGGCCGCACGCGTCCGCCTGCTCCGCGCACTCGTCCACGTTCACGGAGCAGCGCGCGCCCGCGTACCCTGCGGGGAGGAACACCGCACTCCTCAGGTGGAAACCAGCACATGGAGCTTCGGTTCTTATGCCTCTAATAGGAACAACACAACACTATGCTGCTTGACAAGAGAAATTGGTATAAGGGTGATCGAAACTCAGACACGTTCTGGGCAGAATCCTACCAGCAGGCAATCGATGGATTAATGTCTTTAATATTAAATATTGGACTTTACACTTTTCGAGTAAGCTGGTCGTTGGCACAAAATTTGCAGACTGCAGAATTCCGTGTCTATGAGAGGGTCTATGTGCGCGTCATCTATGAAGCTTGTTGTATAGCCTATACATTGTTCTTTAATTACAAGCGTACGTTTTGTTTACGTTGCGCCTGCGGCGCCTTACATGCTATATGACATACATTAATTAGAGCAATAAAGCCACTCGGCAGCAACACATCGTTTGTTTTTATTTACATTCTGCTGTCTACATTTTGTGAACATTTTACATTACTAGTACATAACCACAGCATAAGCAAACAGCCCTACAGTTATCGTCTGCAGTCTCCTCATTTTTTATTATTGGTCACTAATGATATTACTAACAAATAATTTACAGCATCATAAAAAAACATAAAAAATATATTATATATATTAGGAGGCAAACGAGCAGGCGGGTCACCTGATGGAAAGCAATCACCGCCGCCCATGGACACCCGCAAAACCAGAGGAATCACAGATGCGTTGCCGGCCTTTAAGGAAGGAATAGGCTCGTTTCTTGAAGATCCCTAAGTCATAATGGTCCGGAAATACCGCCGCTGAGAGCTGGTTCCACAGCACTGTAGTTCGTGGTAAAAAATTACGTGAGAAACGCACGGTAGTAGATCGCCATCCATCAAGATGGTGTGGATAGAAAGACAGTCGATTGCGTGTAGTGCGGTGAAGGAAATCAGCGGCAGGGATCAATTGTAAAATAAATGATTTATGTACTTATGTAATGTTACTGAAGGAGATGTTGGTCGAAACTGTAAGTCAACAGGACAGATAATCTATATACATATAATGACTTGTCCTGACTCATCATCGCCGAGCTTAAACCGCTGAAGCTAATTTGATAAAATTTGGACTGTAGGTTAATTGAGTGACGTAACCGGCCACTAAGAAAGGATTTTACGGAAAACACCCTAAGGGGTCAAATAGGAGGTGAAAGTTTTTATGAAAGTCCGTCAGTTTTGAAGTAAAAAACATGAAAATTGGTATTTGGGTTCATGAAAAGAATTAAAGAATGACTTGTCTCAGGAATTTTGTTTATTTTTCTTTAAACGAGTAAAAAGGGAATAAGTTTTGTTTGGAGAAATCGTTATTTTTAAAGTAATATTACTATCAAAGAGAATATTTTGATTGCGGATTGAAAGAAACAGAACAAACATAATTTGCCCACGTGAGTAAAGCCGCGAACAAAAACTAGTGATACATAAAAGCGTCGCTCACCGGTGCCGGCGCAGTCGCAGGTGAAGTTGTTGATCGCATCGACGCAGCGGCCGCCGTTGAGGCAGGCCTCCGCGCCTGCGCCCGCGCACTCGTCCACGTCCACCTCGCAGTCGCGCCCGGTGAACCCTGCATATAGTATACATCCAATAGCTATAACACTTTAATTTTGTTATTTTTAATTTAGTTATCACAATCGTCATTTTATCGGTGTTCCAAAACCTTCTGTCAATGTTGGAAAACATTTGTTAGAGATAATTTTTTCCTTTACTTTAATCAAATTTAAAAATGTATCGATGTTATAGTTCCTTTTTTTTAACATTTAGCTATTTTTATTATTTTATTATTTGCATTTACAATGCTGATGTATGTAGTTACAAGAATGAAAAAAAATTGTAAAATCTAACATTTAACTAAATAAATGGAAGTATTTTTTAAATTACTGATTACAATTGCACATATAACTTTATTAAATTGTTAAAAAGGTTTATTTATTTACTACCTTATTTACTACTATATTTATTTATTTATTTAGTACTAGGAAAAATGCTAAATGTTAATTTGTGCTGACACTCTACTGAAACCTATTTGAGTTTTTGTCACACAGTTACGCCATGTCTGTAGAGGCCTGACAGGTCAGGGACGCGGTCGCGGCGGCGTACCGGGCGGGCAGGCGCAGTGGTAGTGGCGCTGGCCGGGCGGCACGCTGCAGGTGCCGTTGTTGCGGCACGGCGCCGCCACGCACGCCGGGTCCAGCGACACCTCCAGCTCGCAGTGCTGGCCTGCGCGGAACAAAAAATACTATGTTCATCGTCGTCGTCGTCAGCCTATACACGTCCACCGCTGGACATTGCCTATGTTCATTAAGCTCCGAATTAATAATTACGTCACATTCAAAATATTGACATAAAACAGTTATACATCTACTGTGATATTAATTTTATTGATAGTATATTAACCTTTTATAGGTATTTGTAGTTAATTAACATAATTTTAACTTTATTCCCTTGATATGAGGTCGAAAAACAATGAAAAAATTCAACATGCCTTCTCAGATATATAAGTTAAACCAAAACTTAATTTGATATGGGATTTTTTATCAATCGAGATGAAAAACTGTTCCCAAACCATTTTTAACACATCAACTCACATAGGTATTTTTACATTTTCCTATCATCTGTGTGTGTCAAATAAACTTTTTATTTTTATTATTTCATAAAGTAGGTACTAACCTACTCCAATGCAATGAAGAATCGATTTAATTCGATTTAATATTGGGTAGTGTTAAAGCTCAAATTCAAATTCAAATTCAAATTCAAATTCAAAAATCATTTATTCAGTTTAGGCTACAAGTAGCTCTTATGAATGTCGCTATGCCATCGGTTCGTAAGTCTACTCTGGGCGGGAGATCTTGCACTGAGAAGAACCGGCAAG
>OX387341.1:564378-709378 GCA_947562085.1 Eudonia lacustrata | reverse complement strand
GCAGGCGGCCTGGTGCTGGTGGTGGTGGTGGTGGTGGTGGTGGTGGTGGTGGTGGTGGTGGTGTTACCGTAGTAGGCGGGCGGGCAGAGGCAGGCGTAGTCGCCGCGCGCGGTCTCGCGGCAGGCGGCCTGGTGCTGGTGGTGGTGGTGGTGGTGGTGGTGGTGGTGTTACCGTAGTAGGCGGGCGGGCAGAGGCAGGCGTAGTCGCCGCGCGCGGTCTCGCGGCAGGCGGCCTGGTGCTGGTGGTGGTGGTGGTGGTGGTGGTGGTGTTACCGTAGTAGGCGGGCGGGCAGAGGCAGGCGTAGTCGCCGCGCGCGGTCTCGCGGCAGGCGGCCTGGTGCTGGTGGTGGTGGTGGTGGTGGTGGTGTTACCGTAGTAGGCGGGCGGGCAGAGGCAGGCGTAGTCGCCGCGCGCGGTCTCGCGGCAGGCGGCCTGGTGCTGGCAGGGCGCGGAGCGGCACGGGTCGCCGGCGTCCACTTCGCAGTTGTTGCCGGTGTAGCGCGCCGTACAGTGGCACTCGTACCTGCACCACACACAACACACATACACTACACTACAAACGTGACCATTATTGTACAAGTAAAATAGTAGACAATAGTCATGAGAAAACGAACTCTTCAATTTTGTGTCGGGTCTGCAGTACCGTCATTGTACCTGCACTTAGTACGAATGCTTTAGTTACTTACCTTGGGATCAGAATAATGTATGTGATGTTGTCTTATATTTATATTTATTATATTTATTTATGTCACGTTAAACTTCAAAGCTATCTTTCAAACCAATAAGCCGCCTTAAGGAAAATCGACAGAAATGTTGACAGTTCACAAAAAACAAATAAAAAGTTTGTTTTAGATATGCGATTTTAAACTTTCTAAAGTGGACTTTAGATCGCTGGTTTGGTTTGGGTTGATAATTTTATCAAGATAGATAATAACACAGCTTGATCATTATCTGATGTTTGTCAACCGTGTCATATTATTTGTTGTATTTTTTATAACAAAAAATTAGTAATAATTATAATAACAAAATGGATTAAGTCATCTAACATATGTAAATGACAATTGTAACAATACTCTATTTTGTATTTAGTGTTTCAAAAGTACTTTAATAGTGTGCCAATCGATTTAGTAACTACAAGGATCTCTAAATATTTACCGAGAAGCGCAGACACTTTCGTCGTTGGAATACAGTATTAAATTTTTTACTTTTTATTTTCAAGTGCTAATTGCTGCAAAAAGCTAAATTAAATATTTATAAAATCTATAAAATACAGTGAAAAATAAATAATAATAAATATCTGCATAGCCATCGGTTGCAATTACCGTTAGAAAGATGGTGCACTGTGCCGCTATTAGCACACAAAAACATTACAAAAGCAGTGACAAAATTCAGCGCTTACGTCAGCCTTCCCGGTAGCATAGCGGTCAGTGAAGCCGCCTGGATTGCGGAAGACCCAGGTTCGGTTCGGTATTTTATACATTTTATAAATATTTAATACAGTAGGTATTAGTTATTCTGTGACGCAGTTAATATTAGCAAGGGTATTTTTGTTTTTATCATTTATAAACATTTGAAGTATGCTGCCTTGAAGTCACAGTACCACTTTCTCCCTTTTGCTGTAGAGACTTCTGGGGTGTGGGGCACGGAAGCGAAATCTTTTATTGCCAAATTAGGGCATCGTTTAGCGGATCGTGGGTGCCATCGCCGCTGCGGGTCGTACCTGGTTCAGAGACTCTCCCTGGCAATACAACGTGGTAACGCTGCCGGTATCATGGGAACCTTTGAGGGGGACCGGGGGTGGCCCGCGGTGGTCTTTTAGATTAAGATTTTAAATTGGAATATTTAATTATTATAACTATTTGATTGTATTAATAAATATATTTTTTATCAATTGATAAATAAAATAAATAATTATTCAACTGTTATTATCATTGATATTTATCATCTACTGTCACTTGCACGAATAGCTCACAAGGTTCACAATGATGTCAGATTGAATATTGTGTAGCTGTTTGTGTCTGCCTGTTACCTGTCATGTCTTGATATGCAGGTTCCGTGTCGCATGCAGGGTTCATTGTAGCAATGGTCTTTGGGTGGAATTCTTAATACATCTTTTCCGTCTTTACCTGTGGATGAAAACAATATTTGTAAAAATTAAAGCTTGTATCTTACATTAAATACTTTATTGGTCCAGTATGTAAACCGTGACACTGTTCTTAACGGCAACGTGTAGTTTCAGGAAGAAAAATATCTGATAATCGGTGTGACTTCTTCTACTAGTAGAAAGTAATACTAGAAAGGAGTCAGGTGAAATGCGTATCAACTTGAGAAAAGGCCAATTGCTGCTTCGTTAAAGATTTATCCCGGGTGAAGTGCGCTTCTATCATTGGCCTTATCATCATATTTTTTCATTTTTTTTAAATTATATTTATCATTTAAAAATAAAGATTTTAAAAGAAAAATAAATACTGATTGTTTTTTTACGACACCACATTTTAATTATTTTTTTTCTTTGGTAGGTATGTGGTAGAGCCAGTGCTGTATCCCCTGATGTGAGACGGTAGTGGTACTGACAGGCGTCTGTGGTGAGCGGACAGGCGCCGAAGAGCACGTGGCGCGCCTGCGCGGAGTGCGGGTGGAACTCGAGCTGCGGGCCCTCGTGGATGCAGCCACTGAACACGTTGCCCACCAGCAGCACGGCGCCGCCCGCCTCCAGCGCGCCCGGCACCAGCAGCTCCGGGTTCCACGTCACGTTCGCTATCACCTGCCAACAAATAACTCTGCATCGATCACATCATTTAAGGGTGCGCCGACAAAAAAATGCCAAAAATGCAGTTACGGTTAAGTAGATATAATTGAAAATACTATCGTATTAAATGAACAAAATATATATTTAGTATCATAGGGAACGTGTTTACAATTTGTCAGAACCATAAATTCAAATCAATATCATTTAAAGTTGGGCAAAAATCATGAAAACGAGTGGCGGCGTTTAGTAGATTTCTTATAGTTTGTTTAAATTATTGTACCTCTGATTTTGTCTAAACAATCATCAATGGATAAACTACAAATTGCTAGACTACATTTTCGATTCATCAAGTGTTTATTTAAATAATTATTATTTATTAAGCACCTTAAATTCCCCATACGAAATTAGTATGGCCGCGCGGCATTAAATAAATATGGACGACGACATTTCAAATAAAACATATGACACTTGTCACTTATGGACGGCGCACCCTTAACTATTTGTTGTTTCTGCTCTAGGTATGCCTAGGCTAACAAGCAAAGTTCAACTTCAAACATCAATTTCGTTAGCTTAAGCAAACCAAGCTACTTTTCTAAAGCCACTGCCTCTATTGTATGCCTTCTGTGTGTTTTGGAGACCACGACAGGCGAGTGCATGTGAAACTGAAGATTGAAGAGTAAACAGGCAGTAAGATGTATGAATAAGATGGACCCTATTCTAAAAGCCTACAAAGGAACATTGCAGCGATACAAATAGCGAGTTCTCCTAGATGGGCGGTGATCGCTTGAGCGCCTCGCACAATATGTAAGGTACGGGTACACGCTTCCGCGTGCTGGCTGCCCGCCCCTAGGAAACCTCTATTGATTGTTGGGTCACTACACCTTGCGAAGCCATAAGGTATTCATCGTCCAATAACGCGGTGAGGCTATAGAGGCGGGAGTGGGTGGTACCTGCGAGTCTTTGTCGACTTCGAGCAGCAGTGCGGGCGGGTCGGGCCGGTAGCGCAGCGCCACCCAGTGCCAGCGGTTGTCCAGCGTCTCGCGCGCCAGCCCCACCTCGCGCGCCGCCTGCGTCGGCAGCGCCCACGACACCACCACCTGCTCGTACAGCGCCGTCACGTGCAGCGTGTACCGCTCGAAGCGCTGCGAGAACAGCTCACCGCCTGCACATTACCATACCATCTCTATTAAGTCGTTCGATATTCTCAAGTAGAGTAAAATTTTGTTTACGTCATTCAAAGTTATCGGAGAAATTACAATGACAACTTTTAAATTGCTGACCGTAAAATACATAAACTGGCACATAAAGACACAATGTACAAGTTGGAAGCTTGCGTGACAATGCATTGCGAAAAACAATGGTGAATGAAAAATAACTTATTAGAAAGAATTAAAATGATAGCAGTTTGCTTGAATTACCATAAGCCGCTTGCTACTACAGCGCACTGAAAGATCCTAATGGAAAATGCAGGGAATGTCAAACAATGCACTTCTGACTGTGGCGTAACGCATTAATTAGAAGCAGCGCAGCGGCCGCATCGCCGCGCCCGCCGTCACGCAGCGCTCGGCCAGGCTCAGGCCAGGCTCAGTCGCATGCTTTCGTGGGTCACCCACGCGGTGACAACGCACCACCACAGTCCACTTGCTTTAATCGTGGTACAGTTATAGTGGAAACATTACCGAGACTCAAGCAAATATTTTCCATTAGCTTCGGTTGAGCATGGACTATAACTGGAAGTCACACATATGGCGACTCGGATGCCAACCTAAAACTACATTAGCTATAGTAGTACAATCTAAATGGTAGCGTGCATACTCTACATAATTGTATCATTATCGAAGTGCATAGATGTGCTACAGTACCTAGATCGCAATATGCATTCCATGATTTCCATGGTCCATCTATAATATTGAAATGAGATTTAGAAAAATTTAGAACAACCAGCGTGACTACAGTTGTTGAGAGTGAGTGATGCTGATGAGACTGATGTGAAACAAATCGAAAGCATGAGAAATAAAAAGCCGTATAATGGTATTACAACGAAGCTTGTAGAATCATTACGATGCTGTTATGACAGCGTCCGCTGCGGTGACGTCACGTTGCATTAGGTGGGAAAACGCTACGATGCAATGCTTGCATTGCAGTGAATCAAATCGTTCGCTTCTCGTGCGCAGCTAAGGTGGCTGAGGGCCAGCTTTCGTCGAAAAATGTTTCTAATATAGTCGATCTGTCACATCCCGATGTATTGGGGTGATAGCGCTGTGATGTCAGCACGCATGGTTCACGGGAGAGTAGCGCCGCGGTGCGTGACCGCGTGTGACGCGAGTCACGCGAGTGATGCAACGAGCGAGCGAGCGGATTACCACGCACGCCCGCGCCACCACACGCAACGAAGCCGATCCAAAATTGCTTACAAATTAAAAAATACTGATAAAGATTTGTATACTTCATTGGTAATGAAACGTGTCTTTCATAAGTAATCAATTTTAATTAAAATAAAGTGCTTATACATTTTCACGGGTCGGGACATTGCAAGGGACCGGAACATAATTATAGATAAGGTTTAATGAAGCAGTTGCCTAGTGGGACGATTACTGCTAATAATATAATAATAATTAATATAATGTACTCTTCTCGTATATATATATAAGGTGACATTGTTTATTTATTTATTTAAAACTGATTCATTAATATTCCTGATTTATTTTATTTAAGTAGTTACTAAGTATATGATTTTTACGGTAACAATAGGTATTAGGTTTAGCCTTATATAGAACTTTTATTTAAATTTTAACGTCTGTGAAGGCTGCTGGTCTGCTCTTGCATACTTATCTTATTTTTAGTATTATTCACTATAGTTTGAGTACTGTTGTAGTGGTACTGTATGACATCGTGGAAATTGAAACTTTTACCTTATGTTTTGATAGGTAACTTAGATTTTTTTATTAGGTTTTTTTACATGTTGTGGTTGTCTTCTATATTTTTTGTGTTTATTTGTAATGGAAAGTGTCCTGCTACGATAGGGCATTTTTCAATAATTTTGACGCTGTAAGGGAGAAAAGAGCTTGAACTTGCTGAGTTTCTTGCCGGTTCTTCTCAGTACAAGATCTCCCGCCCAGAGTAGACTTACGAACCGATGACAGACATGATGAGTGACATTCACAAGAGCTACTTGTAGCCTAAACTGAATGAATGATTTTGAATTTGAATTTGTATAGTAATCGTTTCAAAATTAGCATTGGCAGAACAAAGCAAGGCTACAAGAAGTCAAACGAACGGCATTTTAAAATTTAACAGCGGATTCTGTTATTTACTTGTATGCGTGCGCGCAAGTCACAGTGGCTGGCGTGTGATAGGCGCAAGACAGTGGGTGGCGTGTGATGCGCGCGCTCCGCAAAAACAGTGACTGCGCGGTAATGAGTTTCGTAACAACAGCTGCGACGTGATTGATGCTTTCGCGGCCATTTCGGCGCGCAGTATCGACTGGCTATCTATTACAATGGTAAACGACAATGCATTCTAGATAATTTGAAATTTATTACCTAAGCTAAGTTAAGGTCGCTGCATACGTAACGTGAAAATAACTCGGACGGAACGTAAACGGGGCAGCGGCGACGTGACTGCCTTGTACCTTGTTTAAGACGGGAACGTGGTGTCAATGCATACGCACCGTGACAGTGACACGGATCTAACGTGCCAGTGGTGTCAACAAGGCATGGATGTTTTATTACAAGAATTGGCTTTAATTGCAATTGCTCTAGTAAGAGCTACGACTGTGAACTAGAAAAGGAGATTTTCTGTACATCCTACATGGCAGAATAGAGAACAAGAAGGAGAATACCACACTCTCTACAAACAACTTTTGGATGATGAGACTAAATTTTATCAGTATTTTCGTATGCCAAAAGAATGTTTTGCTTTGCTGGAAAATAAGCTAAGCCCTCATTTACTTAAGAAAGACACTGTTATGAAAAGAGCTATCACACCTCGAGAACGTTTGGCTGTATGTATAAGGTCCATTTTTATATTGTAGTTAGGTATTTATTTCAAAATTGTAATCATTAACATTTATTTTAAATTGCAATCATAAGTTACAAATGTTTTGAAATTATGGTAAATGTGTACTACCGCCGACCGTACACACTCTATTAGTTTTTTCGTCGTCCATTTTCGACACGTGTCGCGTCGTCTTGCATCATCAAGGCATCACTACTTCTCTCTTCGGAATGATTCGTGACTGTGCATACGTAGCGGAAACACGGACGGGACGGACTACGCGCGGGGCGGGACGATATTTTTCCCGCCCCGCGTGGCCACATTCACGTCCCGTCCGTCCGTGTCTCCGTGACATTTATGTACAGACGGCAGCAGATCAACCTACCACTAAATGTCAAATTTCTTTAATCCCTTTTGAACCTTATTGTTTGGGTATATAAAGATCAAAATCGATTAGGGAAATTCGACAGTTTTGGATAGGTGCAGGCGTGTGTACATTCATATACATTTTGTATGAAACGATATTTCCAAAACTTCCCGTCCCGTCCCGTCCGTGTAAAAACCCGTCACGAATGCAGCGACCTTGTCACGCATTTTCTATTATCATTCTAGCTTCCGTCACAGAATAAGTAATAGTATACTCTTCCGTGATCGGGCACCATCGGGCTGACTCACTACGCACGACGATGAGTCGACGACTCGTTAACGCGAGCGCCGTGCGACCTCGCGGTTTCGCGCCTTGGGGACTGACAATAACGAAGAAACCGCTAAACCATTATTTTAGTCCAAAAACCTCAGATACTGTTGCGGCTGTTTAAACTACACTTTTATCTAGAAAACGTAGTTCACTGTTTATAAATACTTTTATGGTCACGATTTGTAGCTTCACTGAGGCAGGCTTCGAATGATTCTGTTGATAAGTGATGACACGGATTCGTGACTAACACAAGTGCCCGAAGGCATTTCTACAAAAGAAATATAGGTACCTACCTATACACTTTCTATTTTATTAAGTCTCGTCAAAGAAAGGTAAATTTTACCATAGCCTTTGTTTTTAAAACAAATAAAATTATGTCAAGTAGGTAAAAATAGTACCTGGTTGTTCTTTTGAATAAGTATTATTGTAACTTACCGACGCAAGTTCTGAAGCTGAGGCCGACGAGCTGCTTCAGCGAGATGGGCCTGGAGAGGTGGATGTAGGCGCTGCCGTTGAAGTAGGCCTCGGGGCGCTCGGAGGGGCCCAGCGGCTCGGCGCCGGCTGCCGGCCCCGCGCGCGCGCCAGCCGCCGCCGCCGCCCACGCCAGCACCGCCAAGTAGCCGCCTGCGCCAACAACCGACGATTACACCACACAACACCACAAGTGAGCACAACCAGGTGAATTCAGTTTTGGAGGCACATTCAACAAACATCTCATTATCTGATCGGCCGCTTCAAAAATCCTTAGTTATTACCAAGTACATTGTATTCTCTATGCGTGTTATTTGTAATAAAGAATACATACTTATACTTAATACAATCTGCTGAAAGTCGTGGTTAGCCACTAGATTGGAACAGCACAAAACCAGTCGTTGTGGAGACTTGGGGAAGGCCTTTGTCCAGCAGTGGACATCTTATGGCTGGGATGATAATGATAAAGAATAGGTATAATATGATATTTCCACACGTAGGTGCACTTAGGGTTGCCAACTATAATATAGTATCCTACCATTTTAGGTGTCTAACTACTATTATTTTATCAGCAAAGTCGCTAAAATCAGTCTCTATTATCTAAAACGGAACACACAAAATATTCATTTAAGAAATAAAGTAAATAATTTTTAATATATTACGGTACTATATTTTTAAATTAATTCCCTATCTACTATATTTTTATGGGTACTGAATCAAAAAATACTATATTTGGTCTAAAAAAAATTGGCAACCCTGGGTACACTGCCAACTACCTGACGCGGCATGTCATGGGGTGCGGGTTCGAATCCCGCTCTTAGATTTTTTCAACACTCTTTCTTTTTCAAAAAGAATATAATAAATTAGTTCAATTTCGTCCAACCGAAAACCTTTACAAATTACAATACTTCTAAAAATATACCTTTCCGCATATTATCTTAACAATTAAGTACCTAGGTAATTATTAAATTATAACATTGCGATAAGTTTGAGGAAAAGTCATGTATGACAATCACATTCAATTATTACAGCAAATAAATCAAATACACAAAACATTTTCCTGTAAATGGAGCGGCGGCGGCGCGGCGCCGGCGGGCGGCGGCGATTGTACCGCAACTTGTTTGCTTATCATTCTTCACAGCGATGATGCCAATGCCAGCCCGTGGGTGGTGTTCAACAATACATGTGTAGCGCGTACACAAGCTGCAGAGACTATTATTTAAACTAGGAGTTTAATTATGTAGGTGTATTCGCTTTTGAAATGCAATGGAAATTATTGTTATCAAAACATTTCCCATTATGCTATCCGAACACTGCAATGAAGTCATCATCTTGAGAAGCATAATGGTTGAAGTCATGAATTGTTTTACTTTCCATTTTTAATGAAATTGGAAAGCTGTGAGTCATCAAACGTTGTTGTGGCATTCAGGGTTCGAAATTATCAATATAATAAATAACATAGCTTGATAATTATTATTCATGATAATTATCGGATAATTATCACAATCTTAGTCATAGGTAACTTTTGTATTTTTAATAAATTTAGAAATGAATAATAATTAAGGCGATTATAACAAAATAAAATGTATATTTTATAGAAGTTTTGTGTTTCGAAAGTATTTTATTACTTTGACAATCGACCGTATAACTCTACTCTTTGCGCATGGCTATGACAATAGAAATGCATGCATATGCATGCATTTCTGTTCTATTTTATTCTATTAAAACATCCAAAACACACTTTGCCCGACCTGGGAATGAATCCTTCGGGTATCAGGCCGAGTGCTTAGCTTCTCGACCACCGAGCCGTTTTTGGTCAATGAAGTAATTTGTAACAGGAACGAAGTTATAATTATTTTAAATATTATTTTTGTTTTGTATGTTATAGAAGTTATGCCATTTCTAGTCTATAAAATTTACTTAAAGTATTTTCAGATCTCCAGTTTCTACGAGATACAATTTTATCGACCGGCAGATACAATTTTCAGCTATCTGAAGCAACTGCTGAGCGAACACTTCCAAATTCAAATCATTTATTCAGTTTAGGCTACAAACTTGCTACAAATAGCTGTTATGAACGTCATTATGTCATCTCGGTCCGTAAGTCTTTGGCTTCGAAAAGTAATGACTCCAATCATTCCGCAAACACTGTTCGAGAAGCAGGTCTCGCTTCGCCTTTCAAGTTTACAATTATATATGTAGTTTTGCAAAATTACGCAGATTTTGTAAGATTAAAAAAACTCAAACATTGCTTTACCTAATATACCTACATAAACCGTTTTTATATAAAAGCTAAAAAATAATATGGTAGGTTCTAAGTACAGGCACTGGTAAAAAATAAAATCGTTAAGCGCACTTAACCTGCGTAAATATGTATACCTATGGCATTTTTTATAGCTTTTAGTACAATTTTCAATAAAACCATTTAAATTTAAAAAAAATACTTATTTGCGTTACTTTTTCGTCCCTGCAACACTACGGCAGCAGCGCTGCATAAACAGAATAACGAAACGTCAAAAATTGCGCGACTCTGCAGTGTAGTTGCAGTTATTTAGTAGAATCGGCTTACAGGTGTGAGAGCGATAATACACCTTCGTCGTTCGAAAACCTACAGTCAACATCAGCGAGGGCATTTTTTGTTATACCAATTGATAATTATCCAACTGTTATTATCATCGTGATGATTATCCTTTCAACCCCTCCTGGTGGCGTCGTTGGTCGTCCGCCGCTGTTATCAACTTGTTGCCGGAAACCAACCAATGCAATCACTCACATCATAGAGAATTTGATGTGCGATATTAAGAATCAGCCGGCTGTGCTTGGCCTACAACCATCAACGTGTACTCGTGATATACTTATACATCCTCTTGTTATGTGACAGTGTGGTATAAATCAAAACTTGCAATTAGCGCATTAGGACTCGCTTGGAGACATTTACCTACATTACAGATTACATAATAGTTAGTAAGTAAGTACCTATACTCTGTATTGTTCAGACGCGTGCCCAATGATAACGCGCACTAATGTTATTAGTAAAGATTCGTATGATGGCCAGCAGCGTTATGACACGCCTTTGTGCCGAAGACGGTTCCACGCATAAACCGAGCGGACAGAACATGTGTGGCTGTGGAGACGCGTGCGCAAAATCTAATATGCTTCCATACTAACATCGCTAATAAACACGAACAAGCACAGAGGCGTTTGCCCAGCGGTGGGATTCTCATAAAATCACACAGTAAGTAGGTACCTATTTGACACACCCATAAGAAAGGAGCTTTTTATAGCTAGATTTAGTCTTATAATTTTAAAAAGGACGTAGACGGCCATGTATTGTGTCAAAAAAATATAGATGAAATGAACTAAATTATCTCAACTGATTGTTTGCTTTGCATGTAAATGTTTACGATAAAATTTGACGACCCTTTGGGAAGTAACCAAAGTAAACCAGTGTACCCGTTGCCCATACTGAGAGGGCCTAGTGACAGTTATTTTTGACATTCGATCACGTTAACGAAAACGACAATTTGTATATCAAAATTTTTACTCTTCTCGTTTGTCGCCAGGGAGCGCTGCTAAAATGCCATACTAATTTTCGATTCGGAGACATACCTAAAAGTACTTGATTTTGACTAAAAGATCATCATCGAAACAAAACGATTAGTGATAGATAATCGACAAGACACAAAATAAAAGTTCTATTGTACGTACTTTCCACATTTTCTTTTTTAGTTCTGCTACGTACATTTTCTGGGTATTTAATAAGTACAGTTACTATCTTATTCTTTTCGTTTGTTTAAACATAACATAAAATTAAAATAAGGAATGGTGGATGTAGTACACAGTGAACCACGACCGTAGATTGAACAGTGAGCCGCTTATATGAATGATTAGTCTAATCTCATTCTCTTCATCTACTCGGACATCTCGGATACTCAAATAATAATGTATCCAATTCCGATAGTGACAAGATTTTTGGAAAAACTCACTTACCTAATACGATGTTCCTAATACCCTCAACACAATATGAAGTTAAAAGAGAAACATTAGCTTTAAAGAACACGAATTCTTCAGGTTATGACGGGATCAGTACAAAAATACTTAAAGCCTGCATAACGAAATATTGCCTACCTAACACACCTTATCAACGAGTCGTTTTCTTCCGGAACTTTCCCCGATGCACTAAAGATCTCCACAGTTAAACCCATACACAAAAAAGGGAATAAGGAAGAACATAGCAAATAGCAACTACCGTCCAATCACCATTATACCAATAATATCGAAGATATTTGAAAAGTGTATGTACAAAAGAATACTAGTTCTACGATAAGTTCGAAATTTTAAACAATAACCAATATGGCTTTCGTAAAAATAAATCTACAACTTTAGCAATTTACGATTTTCTAGGAACAGTTTTGGAAAATATTAATAGTAACCATTTTACTATTGGATTATTTTTCGATTTATCTAAAGCGTTTGACCTTGTTTCTCACGAGCTACTAGTAACAAAATTAGACAACGTAGGAATAAGAGGTATACCACTTAAGTGGATAGACTCTTATCTGGCTATTCGGACTCAATGCGTCACGGTGTCAAAGCTGCTTGATGGCGAAATGTTGCCATTCCAGCTAGATAGCTATCAAAAAGTGAAAAACGGCGTCCCACAGGGGAGTATTTTAGGCCCTATCCTGTTCATTCTATATATAAATGACATAACTAAAATAACTCATCACAAATGTATTTTATACGCCGATGACATAACTATTATTGTGACGACTAAAAAGGCAAATAATTCTATAATCAATCATGAAACTGACATTAATAACACCACGGACCGAATTATTGAATGGCTAGACATTAATAAATTAAAAATTAACATTGAAAAATTAATATTTATACAATTTATTCACTCTAAACATAATAAATATAATTTTAAATTAAACGTGGACAAGACCAGACAAGAACCCCAGACTAAGTTCTTAGGTGTCACCATAAGCCAGACCCTTGGCTGGGATAAACATATAGAAAACGTTTGCCAAAGGATAAATAAATTTTCGTACGCTCTTCGTCAGGTTAAAAATATTAACAATAAAAATACCGCAATAATTACTTACCGAGCTTATATAGAATCTGTGTTACGTTATGGTATAGTACTGTGAAAATAAAAGTAAAAGTAAAAAGTAAATAAATTATATAAATGGCTCAATTTAAACAATTTTTATAGCCTGAAACAGTTCTTCGATAAGTAAGGTAACCAAAAGATACTGATTATTATTATTTTTTTTAAATTTATTTTTGTTTCTGTTATTTCTCAATTTTATTATATTTGCTATTGAAATTAGTTAAATGAAGATTAACTTCACCAACATTTGCACTAAAATTTGTATGCTGTGTGAAACAAGCAAAACATGAGATCAAATAAGGTACCTACATAAGTAAGTAAGGTGAGCCGATTCCCTGTATTCCAGTGACCCGCACCCGGGTCACATACTCACTCGTAGAATGTGTGAGTGTTTGTATATTTGTTTGCTAATAATATTTCTTCAGAATGGGGCGAAGTAAAACAATGAAAAGAAAAATTGGAAGAAAAAAAATGAAGTTTTTTTAGATGTTTATGAACGCAACAAAAACAAATCAGCCGAAGCGGTCTAGCCGTTCTCAAGTGATACTATGACATACATGCGGCAATTGATTATTATAATATAGATACCTAGCTTGTACAGTTTTCCCAAACTAGAGGTGAGGATGCTAGGACCGGGAGAAGTGTTTGTCCAGCATACTCACTCACCGAGCTATGGCTATTATTCCGAAAGTATCCCTATACTTACGGAATAATTCGGGGAGTATGTGTGCATGTAGTATGTGTGTATGTATGCTTAACCTTACTATTAGATAAAATTAGTACCCTTGTACAAATATTTATCATGTGGTACTGTTTCGGCCACTACTTTCTAGCATTCATGAAAGAGCCTAGCGGTGAATTATATAGTTTTGATAGGTAAGTTGGTACTTAACAAAACAGTAGGTACCTACATATTATTTATTCTGCGAAAACCATGCACACCGCACATAGGCTCAAGGACACCGTACTCGTAGAAGACGAGTACGTAGATCTGGTTCACACACCCTCTGTACCAGGTTTAGACATGTACCTGGGCGCTTCTTTGGTTGCGGTTGCCAACCATACTTTAAAATAACGTATCCTACGTTATAACGTTCCATCCTCATACTTTATTCTTTTTAATAAAAATAAAGTATGAAAAATACTTCATTTCCGACTAATGCGTGCGCTTGAACGGAATATTCCTGTTGACTTAATTTCTGAACTACTGAATGATACTCGGATATATGACTCGGACTCAGGTGAAGTGAAACGAAACGCAACGCTTAATTAAATAAATTCGGAAAATACTCGGTTAACCCGAGCCGAGCCTAGCCCTTAGAGGCGCCCTCGGGTTGTTCCGCTCCCAAAACGAACTCCTCGAACAATCTAGTAGGGAACCAGGACACACTTGCGTGAAAAAACATCCTTTACAAAAGCTCTGAGGGTGTTTCGGTCACGCGTCTCGTTTCCTATGTTCCTCGCCGTTCGCTCCCAAAAAGTCCGGTGACGCTGAAAAACTAGTATGAGGTCATAAGCATATTCTCTCCAATAACAATGCACCGGTGTCATCAGTTTCATTTACCTACAAATTTTTATGTGCTACAGATAATTTCAATGAAAATTGTGGGTACAAGGGTAAGAGAAAACCTATGATTGAATGACGCAGCCCGCGGCGCAGTGATTGGCCAGCAGCGGCCAATGTCGCCGGGGTTCTTTGACTCGGCCACCGATCCCATTAGCTTCCACTAATCCAGTTACCAATGAAGCTACACCACTGGCTTATCACAAATCTTTCCATTCACAAATTTTCTTTCGCAAAGTTAAATGATATAACAAAACAACCGAGTGTTGTTTTATTAGAACTGTTAGTAAATAAAATACACACTCTATCTAAAAAACATGAACGGTTCATGCTAAAAAAGGTATGTTTGTTGCAACTTGACTATGATATACGTGTGGTATTTTCGAGCTAGACAAAGTAAATTATCAATTTAATAGAAGTATTTAGTCAGCTGCTGCGATACGTTCACGTAGCGCGGGCGATGTGTATTGTGGTGCAGCCGTCGCCGGCTTACGCTGCGTTGCACAATCCACACCGGACAAATAGGTAAGCCAGTTATCGTGCTCACGAATGCACAATATTACACAGCACATTAATTATTACAAGTCTATAACGCAACAGACTATGCCATGCATACTTGGTAACTTGGTAGACATAGGGACTGTGGTAATCGGGACTCCTTGCAATAGCAGCTCTATGGCACACGACACGACGTGATCTGAATTTAAATGTGAGAAGCTTGTAGAAGGAAACAAAGGAAGAGGGATTGATTCGGTGACAGTTGTAATTCATTGCTTGTGAAAATATACGTTCAGTTTCTGTCTGTCTTTTATTAAAAGTAGAGCGATAAAGCTCTACAGTACCTACCTATTTGAATACGTTACACGATGATTTTTTAGAAATTAATGATTGTCAATAAGTGCCTCCCTTTCTCATAGAGCTTGATCGATTCCAAATAGGTGTTAACTGCAGCATATCAGGAATCAATGTCTTCCCAATATAAAATTAGGAACCTACTAACAAAGCAAAGGAAACATTGACAATAGTTTATTTTTGTTGAGAATATAAAACCCTGTCAACTATTTAAGGAGCCACTTAAGACAAGAAAAAATAAGTTTTGCCACATGCAGTAAGATCCCAGAGGGGTCCTTCTTGTGTTATTTTAATGGGTTTTTTTCTAGACACACTTGTTAAAGACAGACAACGATATTATTTTGAAAGCGTAGAGCATAGACCATTAAACAAGACAAAGTAGAATTACATAAAGGATGAGTAAAGTATCACTGCACGTAAAGACAATGGTCATAAACAATGTTGTTAATTAATGATATTTAAATCGAAGCTGGTTCTTGTAAGATTTTCTTTTTACCTTTATGGTTACTTATGAACGTATGGAAGAAATCATTGTCGTAGATATCTTTGTCAAATATCAGGTAAACAGACTAGTCTTTTGTTACCTAACTTGCCGAATAAAACCTTTTTATGTATAAAAATAATAAAAACAGAAAGTTGGTTCCGTTAATTTATCCTGATTGTTGCCGAAAAATATAGAAATACTTATAAAATCTGCGGTTATACACCTACATTTGGACAATGAGCGCCGCTACCGTTACAGAAGCACAATCAGAGCAGAGAACAGTAAACTAAGCGCACGAACAACAGCGGCACAAGGTAAGGAGACTGCGGAAAGTAAGGTTTGTTTGATGTTCATGACGCGCTCGGGTAACGCGCACGTAGACCCTCTCTCACAGCAAAAGCCTTAACTCGGACTTGCGAAATTCCGTGTCCGTGAGAGGTAACCCTCTTTAAGCTTACACTCTGCAGTCTTCTTATGTAGTGACAGCGGAGACGCTTGTCAACAGCGACTTGAGCCATGCACTCTGGTAAGCCGCAAAATATTCACGAGGGTCGTCTGATTAATCACATATCACACCCTTAAGTCTGCTGAACAATGCGTCGTCGAAGGCGAGGCCTCACTTGCAACATTAGCACGTTGGATTTTGCAATATCTACTTTATCTCAGTTCAACAAGGGTCATTTGAAGATACTAATGTTGTTAGTCAGCACAACAATAGGCCATTACAGCCGCCTCAAACGTGTAAATATCATTGAATCAGCGAATTTGCAACTTTACCAATATAACTCTAACAAATTCAAACACTTCCTAGTGTAGTTTGATTTGCTAAATTTAGTAGAGTTGAGGATTCAAGTGTGTATCGACTGTGACAGATATATAATAACGGACAAGATAATCAACATAGTTTACAAGCGGAGCGTTGATCGCGCGCATAGCGGTGCGGTGACGTCACGCACGGCGCGGGCAGGTAACGCCGCCCATGACTCACGTACCGCGAACTGAATGACGACTTTACCTCTACTACCTATTCCGTATTCTGTGCTGTGACCTTACTTTACAAACAGTGTGGGTTTTTACAATCTCTACAACGGGAAAGCGCTAAAGCGCTTGGCTTTCATCACATCTTATGGATGGTACTCGGAATCCCCAGTCACTGAGGATCAACACTAAATTGTTCTGAAATATCTTCACTTTTTAACTTTCTACTGCAATATAAAAATAGATACAGTTGCTTACGTCGTAGAATGCAATTTGTCGGTTGTATAACGGAGCGGCCGCAGAGGAACGGATTGCTAAGCCGCTCCGCCCCGCGGCGCCGGCGCCGGCGGCGGGCGGGCGGCGCTAATCTGTCGAAACGACCTTTGTGCTCACAACGCTCATTCTCAAAGTTCCCTCACAAAACCAAACTGGAAATCTGACCAAAATAAGGCAGATTGGTCACATCAAATATTTATGTTATCGAACACTGCATTTTTAACTCGACAAAAGTTATCCGATAATTATCAACAGTGCGAGTCATATCATATTATTGTAATATACCAAATTTTTCTTTTATGAATAGTATTTGCCTTCCTGTCGACGATAGTAATTGTTACATTAAGATATCATTTGTTTTATGTATGTCATTGTTTTCCCGTCGACTTTAGAATATATTAGTACTCTATTGACTAATGAGCTTGTTGTTGTGACCCTTGAGTTTCCCCGAATTCGTCAATAATATACATAGAGATATTTATTAGTATTTAAGACATTAGAATAACACAATTAAGTCAGTTGATTCTCGAGCCTCGAGTTGTGAAGTCGCGTTTAGCGTTATCATTAACTTAGACTGACTAGTTCATTGTATGTGATACCACTTTTAACACTGTGGTTATACTGTGTAATAACGTTACCACATTAAACGACTAGTTTAAAGTAAAAAGCGATCTTTGTTTCTTCGCCCGGGCTTCCTCTTGACGACCAACCAAGACGCATTACATTTATTACCTACCTACTTGTTTTTACAAAATTAAGAAATGCATAATATTTCGGGCGTATATTAGCGGGGCGGGGCTGGGTATTATCGTCCTTAGCGGACAGCTAAGGATTCCCTACCCGCGGATCTGTTTCCCGATACGTACAACCTGGATATTTTCAAGGCAAGAGTGAATAGGCATTGTCTAGGCAAGTATGCTACATTCTAGGCCGTATCATCACTTACCATCAGGCGAGATTGCAGTCAAATATTTTACCTAAATATATATTTTATGTAAGTAGTATAAGTATTTTTATTTTTCATTTGAAAAACTACTTGATGAAATAATTCCTGCCTACAGCCATTCAATTATCATGGGTGACTTCAATACTTGCCTTCTTAAGAATGATTCTCGCGCTATTTCGCTTCAATCAGTTATCACTTCTAATAACTTATGTATTTTACCACTTACCGCCACCCATCATTCTCCGAACTCCACTCCATCGCTTCTTGACTTATTAATAGTGTCATCTCCCCAGCATGTTGCGAAGCACGGTCAATGCTCGGCCGATGTTTTCTCGTATCATGATCTCATATTCTTGTCCTATAAAGTTCGTCCTCCTAAAGCTAAACCCCAAGTCATTCTTCAGCGCAATTTTAGTGGTATGGATCAACAAATGTTCCGTGGTGACGCTTGTAATATCGATTGGTCTCCTGTTGTACACGCTCAGTCTGTTGATGAACAAGTTAATATTTTTAACTCACTTGTAACCCAACTGTATGACAAGCATGCACCATTTCGAGCAGTTAAGATCAAACACCTCCCTGCACCATGGCTAACTAACGATATTAAGGTGTTGATGCATAAAAAGGCTACTGCGAAAAGCAGATTTAAGCTTCGTCCAAATGACCACAATAGAGAAAACTATTCTAAGTTTCGAAATCACTGCAATAGGGCGTGTAGGGATGCATTACGCCGCCACATACATAACTCAGTAGAAAATACGAACGACACTTCAAAAGTTTGGAAATTTCTAAGGTCGCTTGGAATTGGTAAGTCAAGACATAATGCTGCTATAAATAATATAAATATTGATTCACTAAATCTCCATTTCTCCTCTTCATCGTTTATCAATGATGCCGACAAAGCCACTACGTTGCACAAGTTATCTACCTTACCAGTTCTTAATTTTACTCCCTTTGCATTTGACCAACTATCGGATTGCGACGTTAAGAAGAGCTTGTTATCAATAACTTCCAATGCGGTGGGTAGTGACGGTATTAGCCGCAACATGTTAGTACCGATCCTTGACATCATCCTTCCAGTCCTAACAGTCCTTTTTAACAGCTCCATCTCTAATGCAGTATTTCCATCCTCTTGGAAAGACGCTCAAATAATTCCTCTGCCCAAAAAAAGTAACCCTAAATCATTTACTGAATACCGACCCATTTCCATTCTTCCTTTCCTATCCAAAGTCCTCGAGCGTCTTGTCCACAACCAAATCAGTAAGTTCCTTTCTCGTCATAATCTCCTTAACCCACTCCAATCCGGCTTCCGTCCAGGCCACAGCACCGTCACTACTTTGGTTAAGATCACCGACGACATCCGCCTTGGAATGGAAAACGGCCACTTAACTGTGCTAACTCTGCTGGACTTCAGCAATGCCTTCAACACCGTTAACTTTGAAATTCTTTTAGCTTTACTTCGTTTACTTAATATATCTCCAACGGCAACTAATTGGTTTCAAAGTTATCTGAACGGGCGAAGGCAGCGGGTTCGTCTTGAGGAGAAATTCTCTTCATGGTGTGACTCGACGGCTGGTGTCCCTCAAGGTGGCGTATTATCTCCTCTTCTGTTTGCAACCTTCATAAACTCAATTTCAGAAAAGCTTTCTACTTCTTACCACCTATATGCAGACGATCTACAAATATATTGTCAGGCACCACTCGGCAATCTTTCCGAAGCTATATTAACCACCAATGCAAATCTGGGACTTATCGTTGATTGGAGTCGAGCCTTCGGACTTAGAGTCAATCCAGGAAAAACGCAGACTATAGTAGTTGGCAGTTCCAGATTGCTCTCTAGGGTCAACTGGGAAACCCTCCCCAAAGTTAACTTTGATGGCGTGGACATTCCTTTTAGTCAATCTGTAACAAATTTAGGTGTGGTCATTGATAGTTGCTTAAGTTGGGGGCCGCAACTGCAAGCTGTTAGTCGCAGGCTATACGCATCGTCAGCATCCTTGAGGAGGCTGCGCAACTTTTTACCCACTGCCACTAAAGTTGCGCTAGCGCAATCTTTGCTGCTTCCAGTTCTGGATTATGCTGACGCCTGTTATCTTGATCTCACAGAGGACCAGCTAAATAAACTTGAGCGTCTTCAAAATTTTTGTATTCGGTTCATATTCGGCTTGCGCAAATATGACCATGTTTCTGAGTACCGCTTAAAACTCAAGTGGCTTCCTATTCGTCTTCGCCGGAGTACTCATATACTCTCCCTTCTTTATAACATATTGTTTAATCCCACCTATCCTTCTTATCTTAAGGAACGTTTCAGTTTTCTTTATTGTTCAGATTCGCGCTCGTTACGGTCATCAGAAAACTTAAGCCTTAAAACCCCCCCACACAGCACCACCTTTTATGATTGTTCTTTTACAGTCCAAGCTGTTCGTCTCTGGAATTCGCTTCCAGTTGCGATCAGGCGTGCAAAATCCATTCACACATTTAAAGAGCTTGTGAAAAAATTCTACCTTTCCGATTAACCCTGTCCTGCTGCAATACTGCCATATCCGCTACTTTCCTACCTGAGACTACTATTATGTATAAGTAGGTTTATTTTTATATTTATTATGGTATTTATATACATATTTATTATTATCATCATTATGATTATAGATTTATCATCATTATTATTATTATTATTTTGCTTCATTTATAAAATAGACATTATTCTAGTATGTTTTAATAGTTTCACCTCTGATCTTACAGTTTATTAGCTCTCTCCATCCGACTGGTTGTCTGGAAGAAATCGCTTAAAAGCGATAAGACCGCCAAATTGTAACTTTGTAATTTTTATTTTTTTTTCTGTTCATGATTATGTTTTATAGTGTTGCAATAAAAGTATTATCTATCTATCTATTTTTTAAACTCAAGTGGTGCTTCAAGGGGTGCCTCAACCCTCAAGGTTCTCATCTGGGACCCTTACTATTTGTTATATTTATTAATGATCTGGTTAAGCAGCTAACATGTCAATTCTTATTATATGCTGAAGACCTTAAATTTTTTACTATTATTAACGATATCAAGGACTGCATATTCTTGCATCAAAACCTATCTAGAGTTGCAGAGTGATGCTCTCTGAACCGTATGTACCTACCTAAACATGTGTTTCGTTGTCACTTTCTCATTCTTAAAACAAAATTCAATCTTCGATTATTCTCTTACAGGCGTCACACTTCAGCGCCAATGTGAAATAAAGGGGTTACACACATAATTTAGGCGTGTATTTTGACGATAGACTGATGTTTCGCGCTCACTACAATCATATTAAGTAAGTATATCAAAAAGCACCCAACTTCTCGGCTTTATCTCACGATCTACTAAAACTTTTAAAAACCATACTCCATCCTCATCCGCTTATTTATTTGTACTGTTCACTGGTTAGGACTATGCTAGAGTATGGATCAGTAATCTGGTCACCTTTCTATGAGGTTCATAGTGATAGAATTGAGCGAGTGCAAGAAAAGTTTTTAAACATTGGCTATAGATCACAACTTGGCCGTGTCTGTAGACCATACACCAATAGACTAGATAAATACAAATTCATTTCTCTTGCATCACGTCGCAAATTTGCCGGTTTAATCTACTTGTATAAAATTATCCACTCGTACATTGACTTATATTTAAATTTAACATTCGTTTTCGATCCCGTAAGCACAAAATACTTTATCTACAAATATATAATAACAATATGTACCTCTTTCTACAATCCTTTTACTCGGATGTGCCGCCTCTATAATGATAACAATGTAATGAGTGGAACATTCCTCCTCGGTAGACATTTTTAATTGTAAACTGCATACATTTAGAAGCAAGATTCAGAGCCTTTTATGTACTAACAACACATGATGTTGTGAACTGTCTATTTGAAAATCTTCCAAAACTAGCACACTCATACTAGCAATAATTGGATGTTAAGACTAACCTCTAATAGTAGTTTATGCAACTGTCATATAATGAAGGGTATTAAAACACGAGTGTGAGTTTATGAAACGAGCGCAGCGAGTTTCATAATAGTAACGAGTGTTTTAATACCCGTGTTATATGCAGTTGCATACACTACTTTATCTTCACTAATGCAATTAGTCAAACAACAAGAGAAAGCTGACAATAGTTTATTTATAATAATTGTTCAAATTTTGGATGGTACAATTTTGAAAGTTAATGTTAATTATTGATCCAGCAGCTGTAGCGGTCGCGGGGCAAGCAGTAGAGCTCGTAGACGGAGTTGGAATATTTATAATTACTTCATTCGTCTTGTTTTCTATACTGTTCAAGATCGTATTTGAGACTTGAATTTTATTCATTAAAGACTCATCAATGTAGCTTTCAGCCACAGTAGAAGACTTCCATCCCCCGTGTCGTTTCAGTGCGGTCAAATCACCACCGCTATCTATGAGAAGGGTCGCCGAGGTGCGCCGGAAGCAATGCCCCGTGTACAACGCTGGGTTAGGCAGATTCAAAAAATTTGCGATAGTTTTTCCCAGAGCACCAAATTTATTAATACCAGTTCTTTGATCGACGCACTTCCCCGATCTATAGCTCAAAAAAAGGCAGGGTTTCGACAGGGGGTGGGTCGAAGTTCCATGTATTTTTTACATACGGCATAGCAGTTGCCCGTCACAACGAAAGAACGATCTATTTTCGTTTTTGTTTTCGAAACTTTCACCATGATTGTACTGTCGTCTATGTTAGAGACTTCATCGAACTGGATGTTGTATAGCTCTTGCCTTCGGCATGCCCCCATTATGCCGAAGATTAGTGCAACCTGTAACAATAAACGATATAATAAGCTTGAGGTACATAGCCAAGGCAAAAACTATGATTTATGAAGTAGTAAAGTGTAGGTACCTACTACCTAATTTATACACAAAGCGCTTAAACGGAGTGTCTAGATAACTTGCGTGTGTAGTACGTAAGTACTAGGTAAATTAAATAACAGAACTAAAATACACTTACCTTTTCAAAAAGATACAAAATATCTGGTGAATCTTTCAGGAACATCTTTATTTGACCTGATGTAAACGTCAAGGACTTTTTTTCCTTGTGTCCTTCTGAACTGCGTTTCAGGAACGCTATGACTTTTAAATACTTCGTGATATCAATATTGTTGTAGATACTCAGTGTGGACTTGAGCATAGAATATTTAGCCCACATAGAAGATGGCTTGAATTTGTCGGAGAGGTCTTTGAGATACACAAGAATGACATTTTCAGAAAATGATGTAGTTTTCTTTTCGATCTTCCATGCCAAAAAGTTATTATATTCTTTTTCATATAATTATCTAGATTTTTCTGGCAAAAGATTGTGAGTTACTTTTGTTGCCAATTCTAGAATATCCGGAGGCGTACAAATATCATCGTCGCTGTCCATTTTTAACTTTTAATTTGTATTTTAAAAACAAAACACATTGCGAAACATTAAATTCACGCGTACGTGTATTGTCACAGTGAACTTGCCGCCATTAAAATCTAACCAATGAGAGCGCAGCTGCGCGCGCAGGGCCAATCAGGAGCGAGCGCGCGCTGTTCTTTTTTTATTTAATTGGCACAAGATCTTACCAAAGAGTTTTTTGTATGTAAGTTTAGTAGTTTCGACGAAGTTTTCACGTATAACCCAACTGTTTTCAAAAGCCAGCCTAATATCAAAATTTTATACAACTTGTATGAGGATTTTGACATAAGGCTCGCCAGGTTAATTGGTCGCGTTTTATTGATGTTATAATGAGATTTTACGATATCGATGTGGATATTATACCATCATGTGAAATTGCTTAAATTGAGTGTTTTGTTGTCTGCGCTATAACAGTAGTAATTATAAGTCAAGTATAGGAAACATAAGTAGAATGTTACAACATTAGTGTAGATAAATAAGTTTATATTTATATGACTCACCTAACCAACCAACCAACTAACCTTTTAATTTTAGTTTTCTTTTGTTATTTTAAAAAATGCCAAAAATGCAGTTACGGTTAAGTAGATATAATTGAAAATACTATCGTATTAAATGAACAAAATATATATTTAGTATCATAGGGAACGTGTTTACAATTTGTCAGAACCATAAATTCATAACACGCTATAGTTTTTTCTACAATATCATTTAAAGTTGGGCAAAGATCCTGAAAACGAGTGGCGGCGTTTAGTAGATTTCTTATAGTTTATCTAAATTATTGTACCTCTGATTCTGTCTAAACAATTATCAATGGATAAACTACAAATTGCTAGACTACATTTTCGATTCATCAAGTGGTTATTTAAATAATTATTTTTTATTAAGCACCTTAAATTCCCCATACAAAATTAGTATGGCCGCGCGGCATCAAATAAATATGGACGACGACATTTCAAATAAAACATATGACACTTGTCACTTACGGACGGCGCACCTTTAAACATTGCTGATAATTTGGATCATTTTGTGCACGCATCCAGAGTTATAATCCTAGATTAATGTTAAGTACCTACGCAACGGATTTTGATGCGGTTTTTTTTAATAGATAGAGTGATTCAAGAGGAAGGTTTATGTGTATAAATACATGCTGCATTGCATGCATAATACAATAGAGAAACACTGATAACTTAAGAGGTTTCATTTTTTTTTGCGCTTACATTGCAAACGCTGGCTGAACCCTACGAGATAGATCAAAATAATGTACTACAGTATTGTACGCCTTAAAAAGGTCTACAAAAAAGTCCGCGATGGTATATGTCTATCTCTTAGAGATAACCCAAAATAATCATTTTGTATCCTTTACTTTTTACGAGAAATAATGGCTTATTAACGAAGCAATTTTAAGCAATACAGCATTAATCCTTATCTAATTAAGTACCTTAAATACATTGTACATTTAATATAGATCAATATGGCCCTTTACAGCATGTAATTTAAATGAATATTTTAGAAGATATTACATATATCAGCAAACAAAGTCGGGTTTGTTCGAACACTTATAACTCGAGAACGGCTGGACCGATTTTCATGGTTTTTGATTTGTTGTATTTGTCTCCGTCCTGAATAGCAGAATAACTATTAAAAACATTGGAAAATTAATGAAAAAAAAAAAAGGAAAAAAAATTTAAAAAAAAAATCATGGGTTTCGTAAATGTCAAACATTAAAGGTAAACTCTACCCTAAAATTAAAGAACGTATTTAAATAAAGGTTTCGAATCGACAAGATACTTTAAGATTAAGTACACAAAATTCGTTTAGTGGCGTATTTTAGATTTTAAAAATGTTAAATAATGACAGTAATAAAAAAGGATTGACATATATATTGGTTGTCAAATATTTATGCATGCGTTCAGAAATTTATTTTGAGTAGACTAAGGAAAATATATCAAGCTAACTAAAATATACACCAAATGACAAATTAACAAATGACTAAATAAAAAAAAAACGTCAAATCAATTGGTCTCAATGAAAAATGTACATCGCGAAAGTGTTTATTATAATGCCGCAATCAAGAAGATCAAATCATTCCCAACGTAGCCATTGCATTACGGCTGCGTTGCAAGCCACACAACCTTCACAATGTTCCGTACCCTAATTAGGGTAAAAAAAAAACATTGTGTATTAACATTATGAACCAATTAACTGATGAAGAACGACAAATTCTACGAACCATAGAATGCTAAAAGTGACTTCGGGGATTTAGTGGTCAAAAAACAAAAAAAAATAGTATATCACAAGGTGCTTCAATGAAGAGAAATAAAACGAGTGCAACCCATGCTGCACAATCATAATTATGTACATTTATTTATTTATTTATTTATTAATCTTAGCTTAAATCTATCTTTACAGTACAACACTAATACGATAGAAAAGCACTAGGTAGGTACTAAGTACAATAACATATTATAAATAATGCAACTCTTGTAAATTCGTTCAAAGAACAAGAAAAAATGTCTGTCCTTAAAGCTATTTGGTTGATAGTGCGCAGCGTGCGCGTCAGCGGAGCACAGTGCAGGAGTTCGGTTCGCCCCCTGGGCACCGACAGTAACGGTGGTAAGCGGCGGCGCCCCACGTATTCATCGGGAACACACAACCTCACCAAACTAAGCAATTCTGGATTGTGAACTGTTCCGCGAATCAGCTTAAAAATGTATAGTGCTAGGGTTAGGTCTCTCCGCACACTCAGTTTAGTGCATCCCACCATACCCAGGACAAATAAGGTAGGATACATTAAAGGATAATACGGATAGATACCATAAAGCCTCATATATAAATATCTAGCAAATTTATTTTGAATACGCTCCACCATGATACTATATTTAGCTTCATGTGGAGACCAAATGACTGCGTTACATTCTAGATGGCTTCTTACTAAAGCATTGTACAAGGAAGTAATAGCTGTAACATTTGTAAAGCCATGCGCTCTACGAAGAATGAATCCTAAGTTTCTAAAGGCCTTTTTAACAATGTTATTAATGTGATTCCTAAATAACAAGTCGGCTGTAAAGTTAACACCGAGATCTTTAACTTCCGTTACTCTTTTCATGGTAATGTTTTCCACTCTATATACAGTTTCTATAGGTTTACGTTTCTTCGTAAAGGTAATCGTGACACATTTGGATGTGTTAAACTGAAGTCCATTCTCATGAGCCCACAAAACTACTCGGTTAATATCCCCCTGCAACCGCTCACAATCCATCGCTGTGTCGACGCGAAGTGATAACTTTAGGTCGTCCGCAAACAATAGACAGTTGGAGTGTTTGACGACTCTTGGTAGATCGTTGATCATTATGAGGAATTCGATTGGGCCGACGTTACTTCCCTGACTTACCCCGGATCTAACAAAGTATGGCAAAGATCGGCACCCGGCATACTCCACATACTGCTGTCTATCCTGCATGTAACTGGCGAGGAACCTTAACAAGTGGGGAGTACACCCGACCCCAGCCAACTTTCTTAAAAGCACATCGTTGTCCACGACATCGAAGGCTTTGCGGAAATCAAAATACGAGACGTCCACCTGCCCCCCCTCATCCACTACCGGCACGATTTGAGCCATATGGTTCAGCAAGTTACTTGTTGTGCTGCGGCCTGGTCTGAACCCGTGCTGTTCGTCACAAAGTTGAGAGTTTACCTGTTCTAAAATACTCTTTTGTATAACCGAGTCGAAGACTTTGGCCGGAGTAGACAATACCGCCACAGGTCTAAACTGATCTACATTACCACTAGATCCCGCTTTCGGGACTGGGACTACACGAGTCAATTTCCATGCCTCCGGAAAGGTTGCTAATTTTAGACAGCTATTATATATGTGCAACAACGGTTGCGCGAGAACAAACCGGCAGTCCTTGAAGAAGAAAGCGGGAATTCCATCTGGACCAGCCGAACGCTTCGGTTTCAGTCTAGCCAACGCCTGTTTAACATCAGCCAACTTTAGTCTACCCTGACATATTCGCGCCGATCCATTTGCCCCCCCCGCCTCCGCTATCGCGGTGATAACGTTAAGCTTTGGTCGGTCAGTACTGTAAACTGATTGAAAGTAGGTAGCAAATTCCGTACAACATTGCTCGTCCGTTAATTCTAAACCATCTTTAAAAATCTTTCGCGATGACCTTTGACCCTTCTTAGAATTTATATATTTCCAAAAAGATCTTGGGTCTTCTACTAAATGGTTTTGAACCTGTACCCGGTGATGCTCCTCGGCACTTTTAATCATATGCTTCACCCGAGACCTACACCCAGCGAAATTATTATAATCTTCTTTCGACTTACTTTGTTTATACCGTTTATGAAGCGAAGCCTTATACTTAATGTCGCGAATTAAATCCGCAGTGTACCACTCGGGGTAATTGTACCTCAAGTTTACACGCTTTCGCTTTTTAATCGGAACGCAGTCATTAAAAACATTATTTAAAGTGTCATAGAATAAATTTAAAACGGATTCAATATTATTTATTTCATAAATCGGACTCCAATCTATGGCAGCTATATGTGAATACAATAACGGAAAATTGGCTTTAGCGAAGTTCCACTGGCTTACTACATTACTGCTTACCTGACGCGGAATTGTTGACTTCGCCGCCGCTCGCCCCATTACCAGCAACGATATATCAAGAGGAGGGTGCTGCGCATCTATCGGTACTAATGGTTCCTTCGCAACGCACACGCTAACTTCCCTCAACGACACTAAAACTAGATCTAGCTGACGACCGTTGCAGTTAGGTATCTGGTTTCTTTGAACGAACCCACAATATGTTTTAAAACATTCATAATAATTAATAATATTACTAGAGCACGAATACAGATTAAAATCTCCTATTACAATCACTTCATTATATTTAACACATATTTCTTCTATTATTTTAAATAGTAGCATATATTCATTCTCATTACCGCGCGGCGGAATGTAAACAACACAACATAGGCATAGATATCTACCACGTAAGTATAACTGCGCGCACGCGATCTCAAATGTATGCGCATCGATGTTCACGTTGTTCGGTATCGGAACGCTCCGCCACTCATAGCGTGGTGTGGCCACGAGAAGCGCGCCGCCCTGCTTTCGGCCGTCCGTTCTGTCACAACGTATTATCTTGTAACCTGGGGGAACCAATTCTGCGTCGTGGATAGAATCATTACACCCGGTTTCAGTTATTGCAAATATATCCGCACTCGATGATGCTATTCCTGCATAGAATTTATCCAGTTTGGTTCTAAGTCCCCTTACGTTCTGGTAGTAGATGTCAAGAGTCTTACGAGGATTTTCGTGAGTTGTTGTGTGGTCTACGAAAAAATATCCACTCGCTAAATTCTACGTTTATTGGCCACATATCTGGATGGCACAGTCGTTCATAGAACTGTTCTGGGACTCCAACCATAAATGAAGCGTAGTCTCTCTCTGTTTTAGGCGTAATTTTCTCGACGTGAACTGACATGTCCGAACCACAAACCTTCTTGACATACATTTCCATACTTTCCTTTGTAGTTTCCTTTGATAGACGCCAAACGTGCAAATATTTTTTAACATAGTTTAATTCAATCATGTCTTGCTGACACGCGATTGATATACTAAATTTTTGTACTTTTTTATTTCTTTTTGTTGTATTAACTTAATAATAAGGTAGTAAACTTAATTAATTTTGTATTTATTGTATTACTTTCATAAAATCTATACTAATATATAAAGCTGAAGAGTTTGTTTGTTTGTTTGTTTGTTTGAACGCGCTAATCTCAGGAACTACTGGTTCGAATTGAATAATTCTTTTTGTGTTGGATAGTCCATTTATCGAGGAAGGCTTTAGGCTATATAACATCACGCTGCGACCAATAGGAGCGAAGCATCAGTGAAAAATGTTGCAAAAACGGGAAAAGAGCCTAAAAAATTAAAAATGCTGCCGAAAGTCACTATTCCACGCGGACGAAGTCGCGAGCACAGCTAGTCATAAATAAAGTTCAGCTAAACTGTCACACGACATTTAATGACTGTTAGGCGGTACGAAGTTAGCCGGGTCAGCTAGTAGAAATTATAAATGAGTCACCGGAGCTGACTTGAAACTGTTTTCAATTTTCTTGTAGGTACAATCAGGATTAGCAGTTGAGCATTATATCTTATCTTATCACCCCATATTTTAGTAAGTTTTTCATTGACAAGCCTTCCAGTCCCAGGTCATCTGAATATGGAGTTTATTTGCATGAGTGCGCGGCTCCGCTGGCATGGGTCGTCTCACAGAACACAAGAAAGAGGTTTCTTTCTTGTGTTCTGTGGGTCGTCTAGACCGCTCGTCCGCCGCCCGCCGACGCGGCTGGGGTAACGGTAACTTAGGATAGGAATCTCGCTTCGTCGTCGCTGCCGCGCGGCCTGTGACATTGACCACCATGCCGCCGCCCGCATGCACCGATTCGCAAGACCTTAATCGAAGCTCGCATATCGTTAATAGTTTAGTGCCCATAGTTTACTACGGTATCGGCACTTTCTGCACAGTCGTCGTCTGTCGGTCGTACATCGACTACATTGGCATTTAAATAAATGCTAACAGAAATGGTAAAGCACCTACCTACGAGTATTATAGTAGACAGATGTTAGTACATTGGGAGAATGAGTCATCACTTCCACGCGCGCTGGCCCAAAGCGGGTTGGTGAGCGGTTGGTGGTGTTACTAGGTACTATATTGTAATTTCATGGATATTATCAAGGCCAACTCGGCTAATAAGAAATGCAAGTAAATCTTAAGTGGGCTGGATGAAGAACGCGTGTCGGTCAATCAAATGGTGATTGAAACACACACTAGGCACTCTGGTCTGGCGACGAGTCCTGCTGAAAGGTGAAGTTTGTTTGCGTAGGGTATGGTAGTCATTTATACCTAGTACCTACTAGACCAGATGTAGGTTGGTAGGAGCAGGCAATAAACATAAATAAATTGTGCGTTTGTAAATACTTTTAACTATAAAACCATTGTTCATTAAACACCTAGTTACACATATTATTACTGGCACTCGAGAATATTATGCCTATCCAATGCACACAGTCGCTGTGGCCGAAATCGGTCAGGAACTCAGGAGAGTTATATATTATACAAGCGTTATTATTCTAAGTATAAGTACAATGACAAATAAATTTCTTGGTTATATGGAACTCTCTCTGTGGCACATTTCTAATATATGTTTTATAATAATTGATGCAATATCATACCTATCACTCACGTTTCACGTAAGATAATTTAAAAATCTCTTCTCACTGTCATTCGCATACAGTAGGTGAGTGTATTGAATGTGTGTGAATGTAACCTAGATAACTAGCTGACAATGAAGCTGGCAAACTGTTAGGAGGTAATGCAACAGTTAATAATGGCAACTACACAATGGAAGCATCGCACGGAGCCATCTTGGTCGGGAGGCGTTCGCCGCTGGCTGCTGCCGACGAAACTCCAGGAAACGCTTGCTATAAGCTAATACAATCTCATCAATTGCAAAAACTAAAACTCATTTCAATAATAAAAATGTTTTTACAAATTTTTGTTAGGTAGGTATGGCCCGAATATGTAGACGTCGTCGCAGCCAACTGGATATCAGCGAGACGGGTAGTAGGGTACGGTACGTACAGGCGCACTCGGCTGCTCGCGCGAGCCGGCTGGGGCGCACCGCGAGCAGCAATCAATAACTGTGCTGTGATATAATAATTATTGTAGGTACCTAACCGACACTTTAATCAGTGTGGGCGGGCTCTCTGCACTCACTAAACTAGGTGTAGGTACCTATATTATTTATGTTTATATAAATTAAATACTATGCACTTAGGGTTGCCAACAATACTTTAAAATAACGTATCCTACGTTATTTTCCATCCCCATATTTTATTATTTTTAATATGTAGTGGAGTCCGATGTAGTGGAGTCGAGACGGAAGATTGTCATTGAGCTGGACGAGGAATTAGACCGCATTTATAAATGGGGCTCTGATAACCTGGTCCAGTTCAATGCCAAAAAAACACAGGTCTGCGCTGTCACTGCTAAAAAGTCCGCATTTCTCCCCCAACCCTCCTTCCAGAGCAACTTATTACCCATCCAGACTGGTCTCAGTCTCTTAGGTATGGACATACACATCGACCTCAACCCGAAGAGCTATATTGAGAGCATCATAACCACAGCATCACGTAAACAAGTACTTGCTCGAAGCTCTTGACAGGTTGCAGAGACGTGCTGTCCGTATTATCGGTGACGATGACGTTACGACCAGTCTGTAGCCGTTCCAGCTACGTAGGGACATTGCTTCCCTTAGTGCTTTCTACCGCTTTTACCACGGTGAATGCTCTGGGGAGCTCTTTGACCTAATTCCTCCCTCTCCATTCCTTTCCAGGTCGATGCGTGCAGGTCTGAGAAGCCACCCTCATACCGTGTTGACCATCAAGACACGTACCAAAAAGTTTGGACAATCGTTCCTTTGCCGAACTGCCCGTATGTGGAATGCGCTTCCCGCACACGTGTTTCCCTCCTCTTTCTCTCCCGGGTTATTTAAGCGGGGCGTGAAAAAGCATTTATGCAGGCCGCCATAGTGTGAGCGTTCGGCATAGCGTGGTAGCGCTGTGATGAACGCTTTCACTTCTTGGGCTTCACTGGCTGCTTTTCATCAGGCAGTCACCCTGCCATTTTGGCGTGCCACAATAAAAAATAAAAATAAAGTATGGAAAATACTTTATTTCCGACTAATGCGTGCGTTTGAACGGAATATTCCTGTTGACTTAATTTCTGAGCTACTGAATGATACTCAGACTCAGGTGAAGTGAAACGAAACGCAACGCTAATTTCTGAACGCGCTATAAAACAATAAAAAAATATTAGATACTTAGTGCCAATAGTACAAAGAAATATGTTTTTAAACATTTAAATAAATAAATTTGGAAAATACTTTATTTTTTTTTCAAATCCTTTTTTTTATACTAGTTAGTGATAGATTTATTTTAATTTCCTGAAAAATAGTTGGCAACCCTATATGCACTCCATGAACATCGCTGCCAGCTCTTTTCTCATCATCATTATTATCAGCTCATTTTTATGTCCCCACTATTGGGGCACGAACCATCCTTATGGTTGGACAGTGAGAACGGGCCATAAACCACCAAGCGGGCCCAGTGCGGATTGGTGTTTGTTAACGACTGCTAAATGCAGCCTGGACCAATTTCCTTTTCCCATGGAGAGTCTTTATTAGAGAATTGAATAATCAACCTATCATCGCTCGGCACATTGTTACACTGAAGTTCCCATGCCGATAATTGTAAAAACGGCTGCAAGCACTTAGACGCACGCAATTAACTTTAATAAAATCTTCAAACAAAATGAATCCCAGTATTGTAGCAGTCATGTGATCGATCATGTAACGTTTTAAAATTTCGAAAAAAACATATCACAAGTAGGTATCTATCTGCGAGCGATGTTGGTAATTGGTATCTGTTCCCTTGTAACAGGTACCTATTATTGAATCTGTGGCGTAGCCGCGTGGCGTCAATCGCCGCCATCTGTCATCGTGCCGCACTTGACATAGGTATGCACTGGCGCCGTTTTGATCGTTACTTTCCCAGAAAGGCCAGTTTACAGATACCCATGCTCTATAAAAAATATCGTCAAGTGGAATCATCGACAAGACGATGAAACAAAAATCTCGCAAAACATAAGGTGTACAAATTAATTGTTAGGTAGGTACTTACTTTTCTTAATGAACTTAAATGAACTGCACGGAAGACCTAGATAGATCTTGTTCATTTAAACATATAACTTTTAAAATTGAGATATCTTATTGTTTTCTAAAGTTTACGCGAACACTACACATTGTACTACAGGATAATAAACTGAAAGTATCACGGCTTTGTCACAGAAAACGCAATAAACCAACCACAGTCGAGCGCCAACCTGCTGTACTTTCATATATGAAAGGTGTCACTGACAAGATTGGACATATCTTAAAGCGAGCTTCAATCAACACTTACTTCAAGCCGCCGAAGAAGATCAACCAATTTTTACGACCTGTCAAGTGCAACATACCCCTTCAAGATGCAGGCGTGTACAAACTGGACTGCGACTGTGGGCTCTCTTACATCGGGCAAACAAAGAGAAGTATAGGAACCCGTGTTAAAGAACATATAGCCGACGTCAAGCATAGGCGCGAAAATAAGTCTGCAGTATGCGAACATTCCCTAGAGGGGCCCAACCATTACATCAGATTTGATAAACCACAAATACTCGTTAAAGAACAACGATTCATCCCTAGGATGATACGCGAGGCTATTGAAATTAAAAAACATCCTAATTTTAATAGAGAAGATGGTTGGAATCTACCACCAGCCTGGGATCCCATCATACAAAATATTAAATCCCAGCCCCGACACCATACTGCCAGACCAAAAGATACTGTAAGCTCTTTCTGCGTAAAACGGAACGCACCTGATTAAATTTAAATGAGGGTATACAAGCTACCAACTAATTATGAGATGACCAACACCTCAGTCTCCCTGTGACCACGGACTCTGCAAAGGGTTCGAAACGTCAGGATAAACATTAAATAAGTAATGTGTAAAATAAACGCGAGTAGATCCGTAAAAGTTGTTTCATTTCAATTGAGATATCTTGCGTACCTAGCTATGATACCTACTTACATAGAATGTTAAAATTTATGTCATTCGTTCATTAAGTCTATAAATGTCCCAAAACTGGGCTCAGGCCTTCTTACATGAACCTACCACAACTTCCTACCATGGGCCGTCCAGGTAGGCCCTTCAAGTAGTTTTGACGCCTAGCAGCATGACTGGAAATTGTTGCCAGTTGGATCTGGCCAGGTGGTGGTTTAAATAGGTACACTAACATACTTGGTGTAAGTTTTTTTAGCAAAACCAAAGGAATCACAGATGCGTTGTTGGCCTTTAAAATAACAAACTTGTTTATTGGTAATGTAGGGTAAATACGCTAAACGTCTCCCCCCCCCCCCAAACTTCGGCCGTCTGCACTGCAGCTTGCGTTCATTCAAAAGGAAATTAAGTGGCAATATTGCAACTCGAATTGCAACCTTAGTTCATACTCTATACGTACAAACCGTTACTATTCAATTCAGTAATTCGCTCTTCGCACTCTGAGCGTCAGTAGCGCTGCCGCCGTTGTAGCGTCAGGTTCTAAGCTAAAATAGCTTACTCACTGTGAATACCCGGGCCTCGGGGATTAAAATTACAACGATAAGACGATTCTTTTTTTTGTTTTAAGCTTTGTTATCACTAAAAAGTTATTTTTACTATATTTTGCGATAGTTTTTTCAACGTTTTGTGTATTAGTTTAGGGAAAAATAGGGGGCCGCCATTAGAATACCAGTTTTGACTTAAAACCGGATTCTCGGCCGGGGCCGACTTAAAGTAAATGCAGTCTGTTTTATATATTCAAATTCTACCAATTCCATTGGCTTAATGGAAGAATTTGCATAGGTAAATAAATCTATTTTACGTTTAATCGCCAAATACCGGCCGGGGTGATATTACTTGAATCTCGAGAAATAAGGTACACGAGACAGGGGCCGACTTTAGAAATATTAAAGATCGTAATGTCGGCCAGCCTCGGAATTCAAGCGCCGCTATACAGAATGATTACTTTTGTATTGCTTCATTGATTGTGTGAAGTAATTTTTAATTTATTTATTAAATTTATTTTCTTTAAATTGAATATAATTTAATAATATGTATAATTATAAAGAAGTTAAGTTTGGACGTAAGAGTTTACAATATTGAAAATTATATTTATAATAGCTAAACATGGTTTAGGCTAAATGTAAATACCTAATAATAAAAAATAAAAAAGAACAAAATTATGCGGATACGATCGCAATACAATAAAAGAAGCTCTTCACGAAATAAATCATATTAATAATATTTTTCATTGTTTTCATATAAAACACCCTGTACCCGGCCGACATTTGGGAAAAACGTGACCGACCATGGGCCGTGAATAGCCGACTTTAAGGTTTTTTCGTTCTTGACGCATTTAAACCTTAATACTTTTTTCTTTTAGTAGACAAGTCAATCTTATGCCTAATAAACATTAAATAGATTTCCAAGCTTTCTAAAACCGCATCTCAAGCTATCCTTTCATTGCAACTGATGGGGCCAGAGCGATCTAAAGTTAGAAAATCCGTAAGGGGGCCGAAGTTAAGTTTCAAAAACCATTGCTAGTTGTAAAGAAAGAATAAGTGTTTCTTGTAACAATTAGAACAACGACGTTAATTCTTTGTCAACGTATAATGACCAAATAGTGTAGTTGTGATTAAGGGACCCGTGAGCCGCGCACTCACGCATGGCAATGAGGCACGCGATCGTCCCTCGTCGGAGTCGGAACCGGTGCAACGCGGGCGCACCTGCCTCGCGCTCGCGAATACTCCGCGGCCGCGACAGGGTGCAGCAATGTGCCGGCATTGACGAACTTATTACGTAGCGTTAGGTGATGCTACTAATACTCTCTGCAATTTCATGGTCACATCATTTCATGTAGGTCCACAGCAGACTTTTAGGGCTCTTTCAAGTTAGGCGTTTCATGTCGGACCCGGACGACTGCCACATGTGTGCACTGACTGCGTTCCAAATTAAAACAGTAATGAAACCGCACGGCAGGCAGCGGTCCGACATGAAACGTCTAAATTGAAAGAGCCTAAGTATAGGTATCATAAACATGAGACACCCAGTACTACTTTGTAACATACACGATACGAACATATTAATGTCTATGAAGCTGTAACATCTACAATTGTACACCAGAGGAAATCAAAAGAAAGTTTAAATAGGACTTGGTTCAAACCAACGCTTTCCAGTAACACATTCGTGGGTCCGACCACGCACACGCAGGTACGAGTACGCGCTTACGTCCGACTTTAATGTTGAGGTCTCCACGACCGACCGTGCCACGAGGTTTCACTTTACTGCTACACTTCTACATTTTGTTCATGTAACATTGACCTACATAACACTGATATTATGATTAATAAGATACACGCTTCTAAATTACTAATATTAGCTGTTAGTTTTCCTGAAATTAATAAATAAATAAATTAGGACTAATAAATAACTTTAAGATTAAAGTACACGCTATTTTTCTTTGAGTGCGATAATAAATTGGAACGTGGATAACGACACACATGGATCATGCATGCGCATGCGTCGTTGCGGCGGCGGCGGCGGCGGGCGGTGCGGCGGCGGCGGCGCGCGCGGCGTTTCGATGGTTGCGATGCAAAAGAGCCTAGCAACCTCCCTACCTACCTTCTAAGTTTTCATCGTGGGAAGACATTATGTTATTATGACACAAAGTAGAGGAAAATTCTCATTAGCTGCCCTGGCATCTACGTCCGCGTGGATATTAGAGTCTGTATCTTCTGCAATATCTAGGGCAATATACCTAGGATATGTTTTAGTATGTATAGTGATGTTCTATTCTTTCTACACAGGGAAGACTGGAACAGGGTCTGCCTTGCGCTTAATGAGCCAAACATCGACTGCGCCGACCAAAGTAGTTTTGAACAAGCCCACAAAAGCAAGAGGGCATCCCAAACGCTGCTGTCGCGTCCACCGGATAGCCATAGTTACTGACGACTGGACAAAGCGGTGCAATCAAACTTCTTAACGTCTTCCCACCTCACTGTGGTACTGATAGTGATCTATCACTATGATCTATCATTGGCTTATCAGTCGCTTGCGAAAGCTAATCCTTTAGCAAGGTATTAACAGCAAATTCACGAAAGATTGCGATTCCGACGTGGAACTACCTGCGATCGGCCAATGTGGTTTCACAATGCCTGATGTTCTTTGATAAGCAACCTGATGTTCATGCCGAGTTGTCTCCAGGACCCAAGAAAGGAGACAGTTGTGTCCTGTAGCATGTGTCTCATGTAAGTGTTGTGTAACGTTTTGAGTGGAATATTATAACTTTTGCGCTGCCTAAAAGTTTACTTCTTTACCTAGGGAAGGTACGTCATGATTCATGATCGGCAATACGGGATCAGTTCAAACCGATTGATAGGTGATCTGTAGCGATCGTTATACAGCTTTAGGCAATGGACAAGTCTTACGTGACTTTAGGTATTTGTTTGTAGCATTGTTGCTACATTCCAAGATTCCGGCATATGTATTGGCATTTGTTTATACGGTTGAGTCGTCAGCTTCTTACACGCGTACATCACTCGCGTTTTTTTGCAATAGAAGTCTTGAAGATACCCGTCATATCGCCCACTAAATTTTATTTTTAGGTAACATTCACTGATGCTTCTCTACCTTTGACATATTTTTTACTATAACATTCACTGCGTTGCGGATGACAGGACAATGCATCGGCATTCGACACTATGCTGGCTACCCAAAGCAAAGCAAAGCCAGCCAATATGAAGGGGTGGTGGAGGCACCCCCGCGACCCGGTCGACCTGAGCCGAGGTCCTAGCCTTGAGAGACCCTCGGGTTAATTCAATCCCGATCCGTACCACTCGGACAATCTTGTAGGGAACGGCGTGACGCACTATAGTTCGTGATGCCATTGCCTCTAGAAAGTTCTGAATATTTTCGTTTCAAACGGCTCGACGATACCTTTAAGTTTCTAGCATCCTCCAAAAAAAGTCAGGTGACGCTGAAAATTACGAGTAAGGCAATCAGCAAATATATCTCATCGAATCTCATCATAAAAAACAGGTGTATTTTGAATGGAGTATTGCTATTATCTTTACCAAAAGCCAATTTTGTCCTTGATTAACTTAACAAGCTGCAAGGCAAATTGTCCGAATTATAGGGATAGTATCATAGGGGCAGTGTCATAATAGCTGTCTGGGTATCTCCGATTACCGTCTTATTTCTATTTTGAACACAATCGCTAAAATTTTCGAAAAAGTAGCACATATTTACCGGGTTATAACTAAAGGCATACCGACGACGCAGCTCTGCTTTTTAAGAGGTCGTCCAACTTAGCTCTTTTCACAGATTTTGTTTTGGATCAAATGGAAAATAGTGGACAGGTTGATGTGATCTACACGGACTTTGAAAAAGCTTTTGACCGTGTTGACCACGTCATCCTACTCCAAAAACTTGAAATATTGAGGATTCACGGTGATTTGCTTAGGTGGGTTGCCTCATATATATCCAATCGTTCCCAAGCAGTTGTGTTGGGTGGTCACAGGCCGGATTTCATCACTGTGCCGTCGGGTGATCCACAAGGCTCGCATCCAGGCCCGTTGTTTTATTATAACGCATACATATGTGACATTCACACATGCTTTAGTAGAGCTAAATATCTTTTATACGCCGATGACAAATATCTACATGCGGGTTAATTCCATCTCTGACTGTAGGTCGATACAGCAATATCTCAATAATTTGATGTCTTATTTTGCAGATAACAACATTACAGTCTGTATTCCCAAATGTCAGTGCATCAGCTTTACACGTAAACTTAAGTCACTGTCTTTTAATTATGCCTTGAACGGAACCGTTATAGAAAGAGTAGAGGCGGTTCGAGACTTGGGTGTCTGGCTGGATTCTAAGATGACATTCTCGATACACATGGACAATATATTATTAATATTATTTATTATTATTTTCTTGTGGGGACATCGCTAGCCGAACGGACGATTCACCCGCGTTATTTGCGGGCCACTTCATCCTTTTCCCCGTTCTCCCTTTTGAGGGAGCTAAGGTTGATCCAGCTTTCACGGCGCCCCGTCGAATCTTTTGGTCTCTTTGGTAAATCTTGCTATCTGCTCCACCTTCAGATCCTTCAGGTCCTCTATGTGTAATGTGTCCGACCCCCAGAGCTCCCATCTTATCAGTGAGTACTTAGGGCACTCAGCTAGTAGGTGGGGGCTGGTCTCCTCACTTTACATGCACTCCGGGCATATGGGGTCAGTTTTCACTCCTATCACTGTCAGATGTCTGTTCATCCGACAGTGTCCTGTTATGATTTCTATGACTAGCTTCATGTTCTCTCTGGAGAGTCCCATTAGTTTGCTTGTCATTTTCTTATCTATTCCCTTGATGAATATCTTGAACTGTCTCATACCATTCGAGGACTTCCATCTTCGGTTGGTTTCTGCTGTGATACTGTGGCTGATTACTCCCTTGGTGATGTTGTGCGCTATTGGCAGCCGGGGTTCCGGTCCCACCAAGTTTTTCTCTGCTCCCTTCCTGGCTAGTTCGTCGGCCTGTTTGTTTCCCGTGTTTCCGTCTTGTCTGGGGACCCACACTATCGTCAGGTCCGCTCTCTCGGCCAGCTTTTTTAATGATTCCTTGCATTCTTTGACGATTGCTGATGTCGTCTCTTCTCCGCCTGGCTGTCGCTGTAGATAGCTATTTTCCCTGTAATAGTAAGGTGTTCGGCCATCTCAGCAATATTGCGTATATTTCCACCTGGAAAACACTGGCGAATCTTTCTAACGGTATCGACTTGTTCATCTCCATCTCGTCTGCACATTTAATGTGTACACCAGATCCAGAGAGCTTTGTCGACTCCTTTCTGGAGCCGTCCGTATAGCAAGTGATGCTATCAGTTTCTACGCTCCAGTTTTCTCTTGATCCTATGTGTATTATATATTTTTTGTCAAAAAATCTTTTCCTTCTGTATTATTTCTTATTATTTCCGTATTATTCCGGTCGTTGTTGGAGAGGATCATTGATAGCCTATTTTCTTAGTCTTTGCCTATACTAGCGTGACCCTCGTCCATGAAGTTCCCGGTCTATATGCCAGTGCTTCTTAGCTTAAACCATTGTTCTACTTCTCTTCTCTATATTTCTAAGTCCAGGGGATTTAGCCCCATTAGGATCTTAAGCGCGGCTGTAGGTGTTGTCCTCATCGCGACCGTGGTCACTAGGGCCGCCAGCCTTTGGACTTTGTCTAACTCTGCTGCTGCTAATAATATTATATATTAATAATATAAAAAAAATAAAAAAAAAAAATATTAATCCGCAATGTAGGTGTAAAAAGATAGTTGTTTGCGGTGATTTTAATATTAATTTGTTAGAAAAGTTCCACAGGTTCTATCAACATTAAAAATTTATTCCAATCATATAATTTGAATAATTTATTTTTGGAGCCGACTAGAATAACTGCAACTTCGGCCACTTGTATCGATAACATATACCAGCGCTTGCTTGCTTGAGAAGCTGTTGCTAAAGCGGTTGCTGCCTATCTTGAAGAACAAATCACGATACCGGATCACCAGTTTGGATTTCGGGCTCATCATGCCACATACTGCGTACATGCTCCTCAGGTCTTATTTACAAAACCGGTCATTCCAGGTTAGGTACGGACCTAACCTGGAATGACCAGTTTTGTTTTTTTCAAGCAATCTCCATAGATTGCTTCTCTTCCTTGCACCAAATAGAGGCTAGAGTACCTCAGAGTTTCGAGAATAAACTTATAATATACAAATGCATACTCAAACCGATATGGACATATGGTATAGAGCCCTGGGCGTCAGCATACCATTCAAATATAGAAATACTACAACACTTTCAAAATAAAGCTTTAAAGACGATAAGCAGTGCAACATGGTTCACAAGGAACATTGAAGTACACGAGTACTTTGAAATCCTAACAATTATGGAGGATGTTGAAAGGCCTATAAACAAAAATTACAGCGACACAAAAACCAACTCGCTCTGACACTATTAGACAGTAGAATGTCTACAACCCGGCTAAAAAGAAAACGAATAGCCTCAATTTGATTAAAGCACACTGAATATTTTATTAATACTATAATTCAATTAATTAACGCATGGGATGACACATCACAGGATGTGGATAAGCTTAAACTAATACAGAAATGAACAACCAATCTGATTATAGCTCTAGGGCTGATTGCAGATAGATAAAATTGTTTATAAAAAAAAGCTATCTTTAGAAAAACAACAAAGTACAAGATGTGATCTTAAAACTGAGAAGCCTCAAATGGAAATGGGCCGGCCACACAACAAGTGCCCTTTCTTCTGCATAGCTTAAAGCCGCTCTGAATGGGTGGCAGGTAAAATATTTTGGGGCGATTCAAAAGTGCTAATCTGATAAGTTTACTCAAACAAAGATTCAATTCATTTTATTTAATTACTTAATACCTTAAACGCCATTTGACCGACAAACAATTGAATTTCTATTGTCTGGGCCCAGAGGCGGTCAACCTGTTAATAGGAAAATAAATAAAATACTAATAATAATGGTGGTATTAAAATTATAAAAGAAGTACCTACTTTACAATTGTTGGGCCTAGAACAATATTTCGTCCCTTAAATCAATGAATGATGGACAGGGTCTATTATTTTTCATAAAAAATAATAGACCCTGTCCATCCTTCTCATAATTCATAAAAAATTGCTAGTGTACTCTAGCTGACTTTCATTGTTTGAAGAACTACAAATAGCTTTACAATTAATTTAAGGGCTCAACTAATGAAGTTTTAAAAAAAATATTATTTATTTGCATTATTTATAATTTGATTATTATTATTAGTTTATTTAATTTTATTTTTATTATTATTATTTAAAGTGTTGAGTATAGTAGTAGCTAGTAGTAGTATTATATGTTGGTAGTATTATGAATTATGAATTTTATCACGATTATTACCAGTCAAGAATTTTTGTCTCAAAAATGAGAATTAGTCACACATTCAAAAATCGACCCCTACTAAGGGAAGATAACTTGTATGGTTTATAAATAAACCCACATTCACCTTAGTTCACATCACAAAAACTTTATATAAATTCACAGTAAACCAACTTTTATGAGCCTTAAAAGTATTAATTTACGTATTTCATTAAACCAATATAGTTGGATCAAAGGGTAGAGTAGACATCAATGAATGTACCTTACTAATATAAAACCATGGCTAGTTTTACCTGGATAACATATTACAGGTAGCTAAGTAACTTTTTTGTAGACTTATTATTAAAATGGGTCTAGATAAGAAGAGAAAGGCTGGTTTATATTTATTCTATGGTAAAGTTATAATGGTACAAGCACAATAAGTAAGTACAAACCTGCGACGTTTACAGCGGCGCGTCGTCGCCTCCAAACTGTGTCCACCTTCATTTTATGTTGAAATAATCAAAACACATCTACCTATATAAAAATAACACTTTATCTACTTCAAAACATATTTTACTCAAAAGAGACAACACAACATTAATGCGAAGAAGCGAAATCATATGACAAACACAAAACTGTAACAACTTATAAAAACAAATTAAATAACGACACTTCACCCTTCGCAATTTATGACATGACTAACTGTGACTGACTGACTGAATGCTGACTGACTTCTTTCTCTTGAAGTCTTGACTTCATTCATTCTCACATCAGTGTTGCCAACTATAATTAAATATCGTTTATTAGGTCTTTAAACATAGTCAAAAATTCCGTCAGAATTCTGTCAGATTCATGTATAGTGAATAATTTTAGAAAATTGCGCCATCTTTATCCACATTTTGGTCGGAAACTAAACAAAGTGAAACTTTTCACGAGCTAAGAGACTCATTGGTGACCCTGCCCTGATAGACGCCAAGCTGCAAAATCTAGAACATCGGCGTAGGGTGGCTCGTCTGTCGGTCTTCTACAGGATTCATTTCGGGGAGTGCGCGAAGGAGTTGCACGACCTAATCCCACCATCCACTTTCCGCTATCGGAGCGCGAGGCGCGAGTTCCATCCCTATGTTGTAGATATGCCACCTTGTCGCACGAGCCGATTCGGTTCAACTTTCTTAGTGCGTACAGCTAGGGAATGGAACGCGCTGCCTGCGAATGTGTTCCCTGAAAGGTATAATCTGGACCTCTTCAAGGCTAGAGTGAATAGGCTATTTCTAGGCAGGCATGTTCCATCCTCGACTGCACCGTCACTTAACATCAGGTGAGGTGTAGTCAAATGCCTGCCTATAACCAATAAAAAAAAAAAAAAAGTGAAATAATCTGCGCTGCTGCTGCGGCGGGCGTTAAGTTCAATAACGCCGCAGTAGCTTACGCTGCCTGAGGTAAGGACCTAGTTGGCCTCACAATATTAGTATAAGTTTTTAGGATTAAAATGTGTTTTTTTTATTTGTTTGTTGGATTTTTAAGTTTTTTAGATTTCTATATTGTACTTAATTTTATCATGTTCGTTGTTTGTGAAGTCAATAAATCTTTTTTTTTCTTTCTCTTCTTTTCATAGTAAGTAAAGAGATGGCTTGCACAAAATCTGCTTTTATCTCATCCCAACCAATCACATGTCAATCCGTTAGATTTGACGGACAATCCGTCAAGTTAGCAACACTGTAATCGTTCATCTTATGACAGCTTCATGTTAATCATGTTCGTTCATAGATAGATAGAACGATTCATAAAATCATAGCAAGCAGTAAATTTTTTTACCCTCCAAAGATTTCATTTTTGAAATGAAACAACTTTTACAGATCTACTCGCGTTTATTTTATACATTAGTTTTAATGTTTATCCTGACGTTTCGAACCCTTTGCAGGGTCTGTGGTCACAGGGAGACTTAGGAACTCTTTCACAATCTACAAGTTCCCATTAGCGTTTACCTGACAGAGACTCCATACAAAACCTTCATTTTAACTGCCAAGGTATCTCCTAATCAGACATTGTAAAACAGGCCCTAAAGGTGCTGAAGTAAGTGTTGGTTTAGTGTTAGTAGCATAGACTATGTATAATTATTGGGGTTAGTAGCTTGTATGACTTTAGTTATTATTCTGAGTGTATGACCCTCGGTTATTGTTCTGTGGTATGACTTGACCCTCATTTAAATTTAATCATGTGCGTTCCGTTTTACGCAGAAAGAGTTTACAGTATCTTTTGATCTGGCAGTATGGTGTTGGGGCTGGACACAAACCCTAACCTTCGTCGAAACGACGAACACAGGACAGAAATATCGCCATCTCTTTTTGGCGCCTGCGCCGATCGTTGTGACCTCGCTTGCCAACTCAGTGTTCGCCGAGCTCGTTTGTTTCGGGAGGCACCTGCACAGACGTATAATAAGAAGCAGACCAAACATTATTTCACAACTACATACATGAGAATAAAATAATATTTCTACTTCTTTCTCTCCAACCACAAATTAATAAGACTATCTCGTTTCTTTTTACTGTTGCAACACTTCCACACACATAGACAAAATGTGACGTGAGGCAAAACGCCATCTTGCTAAGCTACAAATAAGCGACAAATGGCGTCCTAGACTTGTCATCAAGCGTCGTATAGGAGATTGCTTTTCGCTTATTTTTGCGATTTAATAAAGTTTAAGAGCCAAAAGTACAAAAATAAAATGGTGAAGTGTAGTGCACCTTTGTGCGGCAACTCCTCATGTAGGAAAACACCTGAAATTACTTTCCATCGGTAAGTTTTGTTGTGCCATAAAATCTCCTATTGGGTTTTTCGTCACTAAGTGATTATTATTAATCTTTTGGCATTGTAGAAGCAGTGAATAATTGTTAAAAGTGCAAATCTCGTAAAAACTAAACGTAAAGTAGTTTTTGAAAGATTATTGTAGTAACAATAGCCAATTAATTATTAACCCCGATCTCGTTTGACGTTTCATATACTTGTACAATTTTACAGGGCCTTATTAGGAATATTTTTGAAGATTGATTAGATTAAAGTATGCAATTTAATATTTCTTTATGGATTTAATAATGAAATCGTTTTCAGGTTTCCAAAGGATGATTATTTAAAAAAATGCGTGGTTGAGTAATATGAAAAAAGAACATTGGCAGCCCAAATCATCTAGTGAAGCATTTTGAAACTCATATATTGGATCACAGAGTGGCTACCGTACAGTTCTTGCTCGTAGTGCGATTCCAACAATTGTCGATTCATCATACCGAGAAGAAGTAAGTGTCCACATATCTTTTTTACGTACCTACCTATCCAAACCATCTTGAGTTAAAGGAAATATTGAAAGCTATTGAACTTTAAATTTAACTTTAATTTTTTATTTAGTTTATCCTAGGCCTATGTCCAGCAGTGGACGTGTGTAGGCTGTTGATGATGATGATGATGAAACCCTATCCTACCCCTTTAACCCTATACTAGTCGTGGGGATGTATTCTTGTATGAAAATGTGCATAAAATATTAACTTTTTAAATTTGTTTTTCAGAATTTATATAATCTCCACTTAAAGGTCCAGTAAAAAGAAATGCCAGTGGAAATCATGTTTTGAAGAATTTGCAAAATTTACAGCCGAGTACCTCAAGTGTACTACATTATGTGAGTTAATATAAATATTATATTGTTGTACAGTATTAAATGGTATAACATGACGAAGATATGTCTGAGCAGTCACTCAACTGCATTACTTTGAAATATACAGAAAGTAATAAATTTATTTATTTTCAGAAACCTTCATCGTCATCTTCATCTTCAACTTTTGGTTTCGCAGTCAGGGTCGCTGACTTCTCGACCACCCGGCGCGGCGGTCTTATCACTAGTTTTAAACATTGTGACAATATTAGAAATAGAAATAGAAATATATTTATTGTCTTTCTACATTTTTATACTTTTGTATTATCTTCTTTCTTATCTTTTGATAAGAAAATCTACAGTACAAACAGTGCAATTAATACTTAAAAACCAATTTATATAAAAATAATTTATGAAAAAAATAATATAAGAAAAGACAAAAGGAAATGGCTCAGCCTAAGTTAGTTGAGGCCTAGACCTTAACCAACGCTGTTTTTCAGCCACTCCCTGTACTCTAAGATGTCAAAAGAGTTTGCCAATAGTGTTTGCCAAGAGGACATACATGTTTTCACATTAATTTTGCATACAATTTTTTACAGATTATTAATTATTGTAATTATTATTTTATTAAAAAAAATACCAGCAGAGTATGTTGTTGTTTTATTTATTTTATTTTAAGGGTTCCGTACCCAAAGGGTAAAACGGGAACCCTATTACTAAGACTCCGCTGTCCTTCCGTCCGTCCGTCTGTCACCAGGCTGTATCTCGTGAACCGTGATAGTTAGACAGTTGTTTAATTTTCACAATGATGTATTTCTGTTGCCGCTATAACAACAAATACTAAAAAACAGAATAAAATAAATATTTAAGGGGGCTCCCATACAACGGCATGATTTTTATAGAACAATTACACGAGATAATGGTACGGGACCCTTCTTGCGCGAGTCCGACTCGCACTTGGACGGTTTTTTTTAGTTTACCAACTGTTCATACATTTTATTAAAGTTAATGATGTGGCGTCGTCACAGGCAGATATAAGGTAGATACAGAGATAGCCTGACACTCAATGATACGATGAGATAATGATGAGACGTTAGCATTTTACTGGTAAAATCGAATGAGTATCTTCAAATTTCTTTTTAATATTATCCTCTTTATAACATTACTATAGATGTAGGTACTTGAGGTCTCTTGCGTGCCTGAGTTCGGCCCCTTTTATTGTAAATGTGTGCGTGACATTTGTCTTTAGGCGTAATTGGCACGCTTTTTTATTGTAATGTTACGTCTGCTTCTTATTATACGTCTGTGGGCACCCGGGTCCGGCGGGTAAGTACATGATTTCTTGAGATATTTCTAGATTGTTCGTCGTTTCGACGAATGGTTAGGGTGTGTGTATATATTTAATGCAATTGGTGTTTGTTCTTTTATGCAGTTTTTGCCATGGCTTCGAGACCATTGTTGTCTGATGAGTGTATAACGCGTTTATTATTGGCAGAGGAAGGTGTCAGTTCATCGGAGGGATTATTTGATAGCGAAACAGAAGACAATGTGGAGTTTGACAACGTAGAAAGCGATACTCAAGTCGACCCTTCTGATCGTGAAGATAGTCCCGTGATCGCCCAAAAGCGCTCTTCGCCTGCCCTGCTGGATAATGTGCTAGAGCTACAAACACCTCCTGTTCCTTTGTAATAGACCTAATATCCATCTAGCTTGACCTTCTCACGAAGCAATATTCGCAGTCGCTCCCGTCATGTTTGGGCTACCAGCAAAGGGCATAGTTCAAATAGAACAGTTGCAATGAATATTGTACGTGTTGCCAGAGGACCTACTCGTGCCGTAAGGGATATAGTAAAAGTGGATTCCCACTTTTACTATTTGAACAATTCATGATTTAAAATCCGACTGGAAATTCGTACAACGCACATAAATGACAAAAAAAGAGACATACTAGTTGCAAAGAACAATGAAGGTCAAGGTCAAAGTCAGTCATCATCTAGCAATGATCTTCCACTAGTTGAGGCACCAAATATGAGAAAAAGAAAAGTTTGTGTTCTCTGCTCTTATAAAAAAGGCGCATGACAAAGTCCTTATGCTCAAAATGCAACACTGCAATTTGTGGTGAACATAAAATTGATTTCTGCGTACAATGTGCTTCGAAAAAGTAGTTTTGTTTTTATTTCCTAAATATTAAGAGCGATATAGTTAAGTTTTGCCAAAGAGTAAAAGGCTATTTTTGATGTTTTTTTTAATATACATTTTTATAACTATGTGGTCTCATTACGATCTCTAAAAAGTAGTTTCTTATAAAAATTGCTTATAAGAAATATATTTGTAACAAAATAGAAAATAATTGTTTTATTTAGTAAAATAATAGTTGTTTAACGTATGTGTGTACTAAACGTAACGAAATCATATATAATCATATATAAATATAAAAAGTGCTCGTCGAAACGACCGACGTATGGTTAGGTTTAAAGGGGTTCGTCCGAACGTTAGGTGTCTAGGGTTAACATTTTGTATGATGGCATCCCAGCCTGGTGGTAAATTCCAACCATCTTCTTGTAGCCGCACGGTAAAGCTGAAAAGAACACGTGCTGTAAACTGTAAACAGAATTCAAGCGACGTTTCGAGGAAGAAACGAAACGTCCGAGCCAGATGTTTACCAACAAATTAACGTGGACTCCGGCCATTCAAAAGTAGTTACGCAATTTCTTTTAGTTTAGGTAGTAAAGTAATTTGTTATTGTATTAGCATAATTTTACAAGCATTATCCTTAAACTTAAAATAGTCAAACACCTCGTAAAAGGTATTGCCAATTGTCGTCCTTTGTATTCCAAGCTTTCCCATTGTAAACTATCCATTTAGTTCTACTATTTTTTATATTTTTGTACAACTTATTTGTCAACAATACTTTTTTGGTTAACTGTAGATTTTGTACCGTAAGACACGCGTCAGTTGTTTATAATATAAATAGTTCCGACTTGGCAGAATAGCCAGTCAACATTGTACCTTCGCCAAGAGCAGTAATAAATACTCTGAGATATAATCCTCGTCTCCTCAATCTACGACAGTAACGGACCCCCAGTCTCTCCAAATTCTCTATTGAAATTAGAATGCTTTTTAATTTCAATAGCCTCGCGTATCATCCTAGGGATGAATCGTTGTTCTCTAGCGAGTATTTGAGGTTTATCGAAGATGTGGTTGGGCCCCTCTAGAGCATGTTCGCATACTGCAGACTTATTTTCGCGCCTATGCTTGGGCCTTGACGTCGGCTATGTGTTCTTTAACGCGGGTTTCTACACTTCTCTTTGTTTGCCCGATGTAAGAGAGACCACAGTCGCAGTTCAGTTGACTGACACTTGACAGGTCGTAAAAATTGGTTGATTTTCTTCTTCGGCGGCCTGAAGTAAGTGTTGATTGAAGTTTGCTGATATGTCCAATCTTGTCAGTGACACCTTTCATAGATGGAAGTACAGCAGGATGGCGCTCGACTGTGGTTGGTTTACTGCGTTTTCTGTGACGAAGCCGTGGTACTTTCAGTTTATTATCCTGTAGTACGTGCTTGACATGCTGAAGCTCAGCAGCCAGGTGTGGGTGTCACAGATGCCGCGTGCTCTCTAAAACAAAGATTTCCCTACAGTAGCCTATGCCTATCTGTCAATTCTATTAAAAAAACTGCAACTGCACGTTTACGCCTGTCATTTGTCGCGTGTAGGAGCAGTGCCGTGGAAATAGACGTATTCTATTAAAATTCTCTGCACCACAGCAACACTACAACAACTGCGCGACTACTACACTACAGCTGCACGAATCCTGCAATAAAACTAAAAGAACTAATGTTACCTTATAATAATAAAAATGAGTAAAAAAATATTTTTTTAAGTTAAACGGTTTTTATATAAAAGCTAAAAAATAATACGGTAGGTCCTAGGTACAGGTACAGAGAAAAAATAAAATCGCTGAGCATGCGCTCATGTTACATGCGTAACCTGCGTAAATGTGTAAATAGCATTTTTATAGCTTTTAGTATAATTTTCAATAAAACCGTTTAAATAAAAATAAAATATTTTAACTTTTCAAAATGCTTAATAATACGCTGTGCAAAATTTGCTCACGATCTACTTCAATAAACCTGCACAAAAACTGCACCAATACTGCTGTCATTACTACACAAATGTCAAAATATTCAAATGGAATCTTAGATTAAAACAATTTAATCTAAGAATGGAATACGATTATTTTGTAGTAAACGTGCAGGTGTAGTGCAGTTTTGTTAGTGGAATACGTTACTTTTCCGTCCCTGCGTTGCACTACGGTAGCAGCGCTGCATCAAAATACCGAAACGTCAAAATTTGCTCACTTTGACACACGCGACTCTGCTGCAGTGTAGTTGCAGTTATAGTAGAATCGGCCTACTGTATGCAACTGTATGGGTTACTTTACGATACACAGTGTGACTCAAACTATGGTCCAAATTCCTGATGATTAAAGTGTCCAAGAAAGCTAGCTAACTATTTGCCTCTGACTCCATTGTGTATTGTATTTTTGGATGTATGGAGTTAAGATGATCTAGAAAAGCAGATACTTTATCAGTTGGTAGGATAGTGAAAGTATCATCTACGTACCTACCGCTTGTAGAACCTAGGGGTTACCGGTGCTGTGCTTTTCCCTCTCCTCGAACTCGAAGTCTTCCATAAAGATATCGGCGATGACGACGGGCGAAACAGGGGACCCATTGGCGACACCCTCTACTTGCAGGTAGTAAATGTCATTCCACAAAAGGTAGCCAGATGTTAGACGACGCTCTAATAGTACTGCTTTCATTATGCATATCGTGTTCTGCTAGTCGTTTTTTTTTGGTAATTTTAATGCAGTCCTGTGTACTGGTAGGCATGTAAATAAGGACTGCACATCAAAACTAACCATAGTTTCATTGTCAACGAGATGTAGGTCTTTAATATCTCTAAGAATTTCGAATGTATGGCAAGTATTGTTAAAAAATTTAAGCCGTTCGGATATGAATAAACGAATTATATCGTTGACAAATTGGTAGAAATCCTTCACAGAAGCTGTTGTGTTACCTTAAGTGTTGAAAGAATCTTAGCTACATGCCGGGCCAGTCGGTAAGTTGGTGAATCGATCTGGCTTACAATAGAGCGTAGCGGGGCCTCGGGTTTGTGAATTTTCAGCAATCCATACAGTTTTGGTGGGTTAGGGCAGGAAGGAATTAAATAGTTAGCGTCTTGATTTAACGTTTCGGAGTTTTGTTTGACCAGATCACTAGTTCTCTTAAGTATTATGTTGGTTTGGTCGCACTTAACGCATTTGTACGTCTTGTCATCTGATAAGAGTATTGTTATTTTTTCGTTATAATCGAACGTATCCATTTAGTAATGGATAGCATTACCTTTATCAGCAAGAAGGATAGTAATTCGGGCTTAGCTCGCAGGTTCTTTAAAGCCAAATATTGATCACGAGGATGGTTGGATTTCGGCAATTTGCTGCGGTGCAAGACAGACGATAATATGTCTTGACGTATTGCCTCAGCATCAGCCTTCCTAACGTTATTTTTAACTAAGCAATCCTCGACGTTGCTAATGATGCTTTCATACGGTATCCTGCGAAATTGGCTACGGCCATAGACAGCCAGGTACTAAAATGGAGTTAAATTATAAATTTACACTCATATTTAGTGCCTTACTAGTGCCCGCGCTATGCAAAATTTCATATGGATTGCTCTTAAAGGAACGCAAATATCGAACAAGACTTGTGTATGACATTTCGAGCTGGCGTCAAGAGACATCGAGATTATTTTATCTCAGTTTATTTTACTCCCATTTCAAGGTATTTGTAGTAAGTATATAGCGTTATGAGGAGTAAACTGATGACTGCCTCTATGAATCGAACGAAAATAAAATATAAGATAGGTATGCTGTCATGTTATCATCATCATCATCCACTATACCTATACTAGTCCACTGCTTATAGCGGTTGACTTATGGTACACATTTATTATTTAAGCTGTCTAAGTTTGCTCAATAAGAGCTGTATAGAATGCTGTACAGCCATTATACTACCGGTTTGGGCACAAATTATTCAGCCTTAAGTTCAAAAAAGGTACACAGTAGCAGAATAGTAGCATTTTAACGACAGTTTAAGAGATAAAAAATGGTCCTAAAGCTGATCAACAGCATTATTTAAAATTCCGTGTGGTTCTTTATACAGTCATGAGAGTTTTAAGAGGTAACGAGTGAACAAATATACAGGCTCTATTCTAAGTAACGTTCACAAGGTGTACCCTAAATTTACTAGTAGGCCGCTTTTTCTCCAAAAACTTCGTACCACTTTGTGATTATATTTATTTTGAATTGCCATGAGTCAATATTAAATAGTAGCCATTTTAAAAGTGATTTAATACTTTATATCTGGCGTTTATTTTATTCCATTGTATATTTAAATGTAATGTAATTGTATTTTTAGTTTAGCTTCAGTGCAGCAATTAGCACTTGAAAATAAAAATTAAAAATTTATTCCATGGTTTTAATATTATGGGTAATAATGTAAATTTAATGTAAAGTATATTCATATTTAGGGTAAAATTTTCACGCGCCACAGAAATAATGCCTTTTAATAAAAAAAAATCTAAATAAGCAGAGGCAAAGAAACAAAATTTTCATGTTTGTGTTTTAAATGCATCCAAAGCATTTTACGGTTTTGTATATGAACATTAAACATATAATTAATCACGAAAACTCCGTAGTATGTGACAAAATCATAAATAATTTAGAAAAATTAAAGGTTATGTTTATGTATGAGTGATCAAAATGGTGGACATTGCCTTCAGCTAAGGTGAACCATTGTAACCAAGTTAATGTCGCGGCCTCTATAAAGTTTCACATGTGAACTCATTAAAGGCTCTTTTACTGTTTAATATAAAGACTGATTAATATCACAAACTAGACCTACTTACAGAAACAAGGTAAATAACGCTCCACAAAATGCTCTTTAAACCAGCTTTTGGCTGCATTAATGTTCACATGTTGTAGTAAAATGCCAGCAGTATAACACCGTACAAGTGAACCGTTTAATTGTCAATGCCGTATTTTCCCCCTCCTAAAAAGCTCTTGTTCAGCTTTTAAAATGAAAACTGTCTAAAAGAATAATAAGTATGGTATTATAACACCAATAGTTACTTAAAAGGCTAATTGTACACTTCTATACATGACTTATACAGGTATAAGTGGATTTGTTCACCTAAATACAGCCATTGAACCACGTGTGGATAACATTAAAAAAAACCAGTGAACAAAATGTGTACTATTAAAGAGTAGAAAGTGCTACTTGGGATAACCATTAAGTAGCAGGAATGTCCGCTATTCAGGGTGGGGGGTTTTTTTCCATTCCCATTTTGGGGATAAAATATAATTTTGGAAAACTTTTCGGGAAATGCAAAGTGTGGGGAAAAGTTTAGGTTTCAGGATATTCAAATCCAAATCAAATTTCATAAAGTACTTATTTGATTTGGATTTTATAATATTATTGTACTAGGTCAACGTACATACGAACGTTTTATTTAGTGACGATTAACAATCATCTACATCATCACTTCAAATTCCCGCTAAAAAGTTGCTGAACGATCATTACGATCGAAACGTTTCGTTTTACGCTTTAAAATTGTTTTTAAGTTTGAAGTTGAAATATTTTGTTTTTATTATGTACCTTTATTTTTATTGATATGTTACAAATTAATATATTTTATCATACAACTTCATTAGTTATGATTTCAATAATTAATAATACAAAAACTAATAAATGTGAATCTGCATTCGAAAAAAATGTTGCTATTTTTCCTAAAAATGGCAGCCTTCATGTCGTAAGCTTTTCTTTTGTAATGTAATGAAAAGTTTTTACCTGTTTATGGACAATTTATAATGGTTTTAGAAGTAATACAGATGATTTACTTGATTTATCGTACAGATAAATAAACTATCAGATGGTGTAAGTAATTAACTTTGTTTTTGTAGTAAGTAGTACTACGTGGTTGCCCATTCCTTCAGATCAAATAAAATGTTCTTATTACCTATTACAAACATTCAATATAATTAGTGGCTTACGTCTAATATACATAAATACATTTTATACATTTTTTTAGGTGGTGTAGAAATTGATCACAAGAAACTGTATGTGCAAATGTTGAACGGATCGAACGAAGTCGAAACGAGTAGTACTACTGCTAATATACTGGATACTAGAGGTAATATGAGCGCTGGCAGCACTAGCGTGGAGCGTGAGTTGGCGAGCACGCGGAGTCTGCTGTGGGGCGAGCATGTGAAAGAGGACGTGTTCCGGCGGTGGGCGCAGGGCTTCCAGTTCAGTGGTGATGAGCCCAGCGCGCTCATCCAGCAAGAAGGCGGCCCGTGTGCTGCTATAGCACCTGTACAAGGCTTCCTGCTCAAAATTCTTCTGTCTGAAACACCTGGACACAGTTTTCATGACTTGACTTCAGAGAAGTGTAACTCTCTTCTTGTTAGGGCGGTGTGTACAATATTAAGCCAGTGTCTAGCTCCTAAGTACAATGTGGCTGTGCATCGAAAGAATGAAACTGATGCTGAGAGTAGCAGTGGCCACAATGTCAGTGTAGAGGAACAATCGTGTGAAGCTATTGATCACTTTCATCGGAGGATTGAGGTGCATTCATTTCAAACATTATCTGAAGTCGAAGCTTTTTATACAAGAAATATTCGTATCTTGAAAGATAAGTATGGTGTGCTGTTACTTCTCTATAGTGTTATTCTGAGCAAAGGTGTTAGCACAGTAGAAGCAGAACTAGCTGAACTCTCTGATCCCCTAATTCATTCGACATATGGGTATGGTTCTCAGGGACTTATTAACCTAATGCTCACAGGACGCGCTGTAGCCCATGTTTGGGATCATGATCAAGTTGTTGGAGGATTGAGACTGAGAGGAATTGAGAGACAAAATGATATTGGATTCCTTACTATAATGGAACACATGCAATATTGTACTGTAGGCTCTTTCTATAAGAACCCCAAGCATCCAGTGTGGGTGCTGGCTTCAGAGACCCATCTTACTGTGTTATTTTCATTAGAGCGAAGGTTGGCTGCACCTGAAACTGCAGGTGAATCTGCTGAGCGTATCTTTCGTTCGTTTGATCCTGAAGGTAATAATTTTATTCCGTCTGCTGCACTGCAAGATGTTTTATGTGCAGCAGACCTTGTAAGTGAGCCAGAATATGTAGAGTTGATGAGAAGAAAACTGGACTCTGAGAATTTAGGTATAATCTTGCTAAGTGCTTTCATGGATGAATTCTTTCCTGGTTGTGAGCGTGGCGCTCCTGACACCTTCACTCTGCACCATTACAACGGGCTGGCACGTAGTAACCCGGGCACTCTCGTCGCCTACCGCACGGGGCGCGCCGCGTTGCTGGAGTGCCCCATGCGCGCCGCCAGCACCGACCCCATGCTGACGTGCCTACAGACCAAGTGGCCGAGCATCGACGTTGTGTGGGACGATGGCCATTCGCCGTCGCTTAATTAGTAGCGACCCAACCCCTCTTCGGATAACCCTAGACTTTGAACTTGAATGTGACATAGTGAGGAAGTATTGATGCATACATTGGATATGTCATAAAATTCCATTACTTTATTGTATAATATTAAAATTGTATTGGACATTGAGGCTCTATGATGGATTACCTCACACTGGTATGAGCAGCTATTTTGCATTAAGTTTGTGACCTTGAAATGAAAAAGCGTCTTTTCACTTAGACATAAATAAATTAGTGTATACTTTGGATAATATTAGAATAGCTCCAAGCTACATGTGCAAAGAGAGTGATCTGAAAAATAGAGCAATAAGCTTTATGCTAAATTTACTATTATGAAAGAACCCTTAATGACTTACTTATTTTGAATTGTTGAAATTTAATTGAAGTTACTCATTGCCGATTTGATCTTGTACAGAAATAGATGTTCTATTTATGTTTTGTGTGTAGCATTGATTGAATGTGAGTCGTAAGATGCCAGCAGGCACTATGACTGGACAGCACCCATTGTTGCTTACATGTGCCTAAGCTCAGACCACTCATAGAATATATGTAGAAGAAATTAATTTATAAAAGTAATGTTCACTTCACCTATCACTCTTGCTATTTTCAATAGTAAATAAGATATTTCAGCCTACCTTTCACTATTCTACAATTTCTTTTAATAAATGATACATAATATATACATTACATACATTATTATTGTGGCCCAGGGCAGTGTATTTTTACCAAACATTCTGATTCCATAATCTGTGTAGGTACTCACATTGAATATTTTTATATTATATTGTAATGTAGACCCACAATTACTATTAAAAAGTTTTCATATGCTGTTTCCGTTGTATTTTTCTCTTTCAATCAGTGAATTATTATAATACTGGTATAATGTTTATATTTACTTTTATTGTATCTACTATCTTTGTCTTTGTTTTTTATTAATTTTGTTTAAGTGAATTGGAATAATAGAATATTGGTTAGTAAAAAGAAGCTTAACAGTTGACAGAATAAGGTATGTCTTTATTCCCATACTATGTATTTTATATGTACCATACAATATTATTGAATTCTACTCGTATTGCATTAAACCTCAGTACCTATTACCTAAATATCTGAAGAAATATTGCCTTTACAGTGTGTACCTATGTTATGTAAAATGCTGTCCTGTGTGTAAGAATGCAATCATTGTTAAAATTTGGTGTAAATTTATCTAACCATCATGTGATAAAAGCAATACAAATAAGATTTCCTTACTTTTTTTTATTAATGGTGATAGTCAACCAGAATAGTAGGTATTCATTTTGTTATCCTAAATTATCTGGAAGAAAATAATGACAAAAAGTTAATGGAGTACAACTTTAATGACTTTGTTATTCATACAAAAATGTATGTTTATTTATTAATATATTTTGTCAGATTCATGTAAAATAGCTGTGCACATTTAGTGTTGCATTATAAAAAATATAATTATTGAGAGATATTTTCAGTTAGTCATACATAACTAAATAGTGTAACATGCTTTTTTTTTAACTATAAAGTGGTTTTTATTGAATTATATACTATTTTTTATATCCTCTAATTTACATTTTTAGAAAGAAAAGGTAATTCTGCTGATGATGATGGTCCAGAGGGTGGGAGTGCACACGCCTGCGCATCAACCTATCCAAAACTAAAATTTCTTCAATCCTACATTTTCAACCATATCCTCTAGTCTTGCAATTTACAATATGAGAGTAACTCATGAATCTTGATAAAACAGTTGTTGTTCCGACAGGTTCTTAAACATGGCCCTATATGTGCCGGGGCCTTGAATGCCCTCCAACAAGATCGTCTTGAGCCAAGCTCAGAGGATTGTGGCGGACAGGTCCATTAAAGGGTACAAGACGATCTCCTAGTTGGCAGCCTGTGCCGTAAGCAGGGACTCCACCCTGGGAGCTTGGGGCTCAAGTCCCGGCGTCCGTCGACGTACGACATGAGACGGAAGCATGGGCACATAGCAGCCGCCTTTGCCTAGAGGAGGTGGCGAGGGCCTGACAAAGGGCGCGAAATGCTTTTGTTGAGAGGTGGGTGGACTCAATACAGGATCCTCGTTTTGGACTCTATAGAGGCGCTCCGACCGGTCCTTTCGGCTCTCATTGTCACTTAGGTGTGATGAATCATTTGCCCGGTGCATACCTTTATGCAAAATGAGTGTACTCGCATAAAATGTGGTCAGTGGCGTGCACTTGGAGAGAGAGGCCTGTGACCAGCAGTGTTACAATGGGAAGGGTTATTTAAATGCGAGTGTTAAACTCTGTTGCAATCAATTATCCAGTATTTTGTCCAAAAGCCTGTGAAATGCATTGTCTTTGCCACACGACTAGAGATAGGCAATCAACCCGGTTTTAACCTAACTTCTGGGTAAATACCCATTAAAACCCTGTCGTCGGATGTTTATTCGTGTTTAAATCTAACTTCTGGATTTTGTTTGATAAAATTGAGTTTATTGATTTTACCACATTTAAAATTGAGTTTACCATACTTTAATTTCTTTTGCATTTTTGTTAAATTAATTAGGCTACCTATATAGTTTTAAACCTGAACGCATGCTAAAATATTGTTAATAAGTTTGCTAATTCTTTAATATTAAAGTCATATGTCGGCGAGTACTGAAACAAGCTGTTCATAGACATGTAATTTATTACAATTTTAACGAATCACAAAATAATTAATTCATTTTGTTATGACTCGAACTTTGCATTTGGAATCACGTTGCAATCTAAATTCTAACTCTTCGGGCTTCCCGCGTCCAAAACTATAGAGTAAAAATAACTTGTCGATGGCTGCATACTTTTTTTTTTTCTTTTAGTTGAAGGCTTCGTGCGTATAGCACATTTAGCCAGTGTGCACTATGATATACCATGAAAGCTGTAGATATAACGAGAGAGGAGAGGCCTGTTCTCAGAACAATAAGTTATTATTCTGAGGGTTTCTATAGCTTTAGTTATTATTCTGAGGGCCTGTTATTTGAAAAAGCAAGTATTATGTAGCTATCTCACTCTTCTGGTGATATAATAAAGTTATTATATGATCAAAGACCTTTGTATATGATACCTATGGATACCTATATCTCTATAGGGTTACCCTTACTAATTCATAGAAATCAGGACTTAAAGTAGTACTACGAATCACTTGGTAAATTTTTTTGATTAGTTAATTTAGGGGTTGGTTTCATATATGCCGGAATCATAATCCAAGATAGTAAAGTGACTGCGAATCCTGCGATTCATGCTTTTTGCGCATGGTATTGTGGGTGCCACACAAGATTCAATTATAAGTTTAAGTATTTACATTTTGTGCCTTTCTGATTGGAATGAACTTTATTTAGTGTGTAAATACTATGACAAGTGGTCAAGTGGTAAAAAAAACAACAAAAATAAATAAAATTATAACTATTTTTTATAAGTGAAGAAAAGTTAAAAATGTTTTTTTTTAAATCAGCTCACTCTCAGTAGTTATTAATCGTAGCTCTAACACCACACCGGTTAAAAACGCAGTAGGTTAATTATCGGGAACCAGCAATAAAGTCAATATTTGTGCTTCATAAAAAATACAATAATAAGCTTAACTTTTAAACCAACTAAAACTTAATTTATTAACATTTGGTTAACTATAACGATACTAACATAAAATCTATACACTTGTACTTGGGCAACATATACGCTAAAATATATAAAAGAAGAACAAAGAAATTGGTAGGTACTGAATTGTACAATCTTAGTACGTATTTTTAAGTACCTTTCCCAATCCCACCTAAATGAAGAATCTCGAAGAACACTCTCATGGTCACACACTACACTACTGACATTGATAACTATGATAAATAACCAAGGATGACCGGACCGCGCGCGCGGGGAAATGCTGCAGCCGGATTAGTATGACTAGCTACTGAAACACTTCGTTTAATGAGAACGACAAATACAAGGGATATCTTGAAATAAATAAGAAACTCAAAGTTATAATACAAAAATCAATTTATTTGATTTTAAAAGTTACTGAAACTTAAACCCAAGACTAATTAACGTATGGAAAACACTTTATGAGGATATAGGTAGTCCAATAATTTGTTGAAAACCGTTTGATATTCTTTGTGTTTGTGTAGTAATAGTTTAATAAAATTGTTATCTATATAGGTAAGTATATAAAATTCTCGTGTCACAAGTTAGTTGCCATACTCCTCCGAAACGGCTCGATCGCTTTTTATGAAATTTTATATGTATATTCGGTAGGTCTGACAATCGGTCGTAGTCTATTTTTTACCCCTAAGTGATAAGAGTGGTCCACCCCAAACATTTGTTTTATTATTTTTTGGGCTTAAAATATGTGGCATCAAAAAATACATATAACCCTAAATTTTCACCCTTCTATCACCAACCCCTATTTTATTTATATCAATAAGTCCCAAGGCCAAACGATGTCTATTCGTGGCTTAGATTCAACCGGGACCAACGGCTTTACGTGTCTTCCGAAGCACGGCGGAGCTCGAGATGATACACTTTTGGTCACCCATCCGATGACCGGCCTTTGCGAAAGTTTCTTAACCTCAGCACTCCAGACCGGGAGCGTTAACCACTGCGTCACCGAGCTCCTCAAACTATAATAATTAAATTATAGTAAAGTTAAAAAAAAAATGTTAAGTGTTTTGTTATTTTTGATAACTTATCTTACTTTCGAAACTCTTTTGTTCGAATTTCAAAACTTCGAAAACGGTTTAACGAAGTTTTGAATTCCAGATTTTTTTTTTACATAATATTGTAAGTAATAAATTTATTTTACATATGTTACATTTTCCAGAAAAACTAATAGCCGATTATCGAAACCACTTTTTTTTCTATTTACAGTGGTTTTGCTTACAATAATTTTATTTTCTAGATGTATTACATGTCAAAGTAATTTTTCCCCTATTCATACAAACACACTTATTTATTTGTCGACATTATTCATCGAAATAAAAACAAGTATTTATGTATCGTCTGATTTATTTTTATTGAAAAACTAATCAAGGTTTAAAACATTTATTTATTTAGTGTGACAATAATATTGACATAAAAAGTTTTGCGATATAGGGTAGACCCTTAATATTGTGCTACAAAAGGTATTGACAGAAGCGAATCGCTGCAAAACCGACTCCACGTAGTCTTGTCTGCCCTACGCTAGAGTGTAATTTAAGCCCGCGTAGGCGCGGAGGGGCAAGGCGGCCCGCGAGCTGAGGAGCAGGCGAGTAGGACATAGTCAAAACCCTAGCGAGGTGTGGTCCGGTATGCTGCAGGTGCTCGATGCTGAGTCCATCATGACCCGGGGACTTGCCTGTCGAGATAAGCCTTATACCTTTAGTTACATCTCCGGCCCGGAAGGCAGCTCCTACCATTTTACTGTGCATATCAACATTGAGCACCTCCGTCGCCGGACCCAACGGCGACGCAACGCAACAGAAAAATGGTTTTTAAAAATATTTGCTATCTCTTTCGGGTCGTTCACACCGTCGACGCTCACAGGAAGGCCAGGTCGTACACTTTGCCAGAAACCGCGGAAATCCCCTTTGCATTTTTTAACAGCAAGAGCGTCCATTTTTATTTAGTACTGATGATTTTGGCACCATTTTAATCGAGACTTGAACACTCTTTTCCTGTTGCACATTTCGTTGTAAGCATGAGTATATATGAAATAAATTAATATCATCACATCATACAAGAATGTATTTTACATTGACGTAGTAAATAAGTAACAATGACAATGTCACAACCATAGAGCCAGGTATATATCATTCGTCCACATCCTAATAAGCTACGACATCTCCTCGATAAGTCGTCGTGGCTTCGTAGTGGTGCGCCCACTGCGCCTTGCTGGTGCTCCCTGCAAGGAAACCGTACCAGGTGTCGACGCGCTGTCCCAGCGCGCGTCTCAGCGCTGGCTTGTCGTGGAGTGCCCGCTTGATTTTGTGTGCTAGATGAACTTGGAACGATGTGCTCCACCATCACATTTGGATTTATATCAGGCGAGTCTTAAGTAGCGTGGCAGGAGGACCAAATTGATGGTTGGGTTAGTTGAGGCGTTGGGTGAGGTGATTCTGGCTGATTGCTAAGTGTGGATAATGTTGATCGCTGTCTGATAGATGTGGATAAAGTTAGCAAATGAGGCGTAAGTGTGGATGAAGGTAATGGGCGAGAATGAGGAAGAACAGTTACAGCTGGACTGATTGGGTCAGCTAAGCGGGAACGCACATGATCTGCATATCTCCTCTCTACACCATCTGAAGTGTTCACAGCGTAAGAATATCTGTGCGTACGCCTTGAAATTGTAGCAGTGACCCATCGGGATCCGTCTCGGGCGCGAACAAATACGCTGTCACCTGCTTTAAAAGATAGGGTTCGTTTCTCAGACTCAATGTGTGCCTGTATCTGGGCCTCGATCGCGGTAAATTACAAAAGCTGGGAACGACATTACCAAAACCAAACCTCGACCAAAAACGTCACGTTCAGCACATTTCGTATCGCGCTAAATATTTTAACGATAATGATTTGGGAAATACGTTGGCGCAACGATCGATCTTTGGAGCTAACGAGCGATCGAAGTTTTCCATTTAAATCCGTATCGCGGTAGGTTTTGACCACGTTTTGACAGCGGTGACGACCAAATGTGTGACGCTGGGAACCTATTTAGCGCTGTCAAATGAACGTTTTTGAAAAAGTTCCTCTAGAGCTACTTTTCTATTGGCATTATCGTTGCGTAAGGCAAACTTTACTTTAACTTTAACAAGGCTTTACTTTAAAGAAAGATGCTCTAAGTTGCGTCTTCTTTTCAACACTATTGATAAATATTATTACTAACTCTTTGGTCGAATGACACTTGGAATGGTTTTTATTAAAACTTAAAATTTGTTCTGAGGTTTTTAACTATTGTAGGTACCAGAGTGAAGATGTTTTTAGTTGTTAATTAGGTAAATAAATAAATTGTAGTCTGCTATGCCCATATCAATGACTGGAGTCGGCAAATTGCTAAAGATAATTTGTTTGAAGTGTGCATATTAGGACTATAGTAACATTTGAAATTTTAGAAAGCCAATTACGGTCAGAGTGTCGCACATTTTAAATTGATGTTTACTTATATGTTGTTTACACATGCTTTTCATATACCTAGGTACATATTGTGTACGGACTTAGAATGAACTTTTAGCATCCGATGGTACCACTATACACGACCTCTGTGGTGGGTGTACCCACCAGTCGGCCAAAGATCTATATGCCTATATGCCCCAGTTTTGATTCCCAGGTGCAGGTACATATTAATCAGGAGCTCGATGGCGCAGTGGTTATCGCGCCCGTTCTGCGAGGGCCAAGATTTATCAGTTTTGCTACTATTAACCAAATCAGTTATTTACGACTAAGCAAATCTGTTATAAATAGCTACACGAATGGATTTGATAACAAAACATTTAAGCGACTCTCGCAAAGGCCGGTCATCGGATGGGTGACCCACAGTTTATCATCTCAAGCTCTTCCATGCTTCAGAAGGCACGTAAAGCCGTAGGTCCCGGCTGCTTTAGCAGTCGTTAACAACAACCAATCCGCAGTAGTGCCCGCGTGGTGGTTTATGACCCTGTTCTCCCTATCCGTTCATAGGAAAGGCTCGTGCCCCAGCTGATAATTATGCCAATATTAATGACTAGTCGGCAAATTACTGAATATAATTTTCGTTTTGTTGCTTGGAGTTGTTTAGTCGCATAATGCCTAATTCGCAAAATGCCTAGTTGCTTTTTATATCCAGGTACATCTGTTTGTCCTTAGGAGTGTTGGGATGAACTTTTAGAATCATCCCACAGGCCAGACAAAGATATATGCCCCAGTTTTGATTCCCAATAGATGTACATATTAATGTGCTGAGTTTGGTTGGAATTACCAATAAGTGAGAGAGCTTTCTCATTTGAATAACATAAAGAATTAATAATAATAATAATATAATAATATTAGCCTTTATTCAGACAGTATAAATTACATTTCATGCTTATTTCTAAAACAATTTATGTTACTAAAATAATTTAATTACTATACCAATGCATTGCATTCATTGTTACTTTTTATTATGCATCAACTCCCTGTCTGTATGCCACTAGTTGACAAAGGCCTCCTCCAACTGTCGCCATCTCTCTCTATCATTAGCTGCTCTTGTCCATGTGCTACCTGCTATGGCTTTAATGTCATCAACCCAACGTCTGAATGGTCTACCTCGTTTTCTTTTCTTGTTACTTGTGAACCAATGCATGACTAATTTTGACCATTTTTCACTTCCTCTGATTGTATGGCCTGACCACTTCCACTTTAGCTTTTTTATTGTTTTTACGACATCTTTTGTTTTTATGTGTTTCTTAATGGTTTTAATTTTTATTTTATCGGATAGTCTTTTACCTATCATACTTCTCTCCATGGAGTTCTGACACGTTTCTAGTTTTTTGTTGTGCCTTTTTGTGAGTGCCCAGGTTTGACTACCATAAGTAAGTACTGGAAGAATACATGTATCAAAAAGTTTCCGTTTTATATTTATTGCGGTTTCACTGTTTTTCATAATTTCCTTCAAACTCCAATACTGTTTCCAAGCATTTCCAATGCGTCTGTCAATTTCTTTTGTGGTTAGGTCTGAGGGGGAAATTATTTGCCCTAGGTATATATATTCATTGACATAGTCAATTAGGATGTTATTGATCCTGATAGGTTCTTGCTTCCCATTCCTCATAGCTTTGGTCTTTTGTGTGTTCATAGCTAGGCCCACCTTGCGGCTTTCTCTATCTAGGTCATTCAACATGATCTCTAGGCCTTCACTTGTCTGCGAGAGGATCACCAAATCATCAGCAAATCGTAAATGTGATAGGTTTTCACCGTTAATGGACAGCCCACATTTTTCCCAATTTAATTGACGAAAGACTTCCTCCAGAACTGCTGAGAAAAGTTTCGGTGAAAGGGGGTCGCCCTGTCGCACTCCTCTTCCTATTTTTATCTCTTTTCCCTCTTTCTCTAATTTAATTTTAGCTGTACTGTTAGCATAGATGTTTTTCCTGATGTATTTATTCTCGACTCTTTGGTTCTTAAGTGCCTGCCAGATCTTTTCATGTTCTATTGTGTCGAAAGCCTTGCTGTAGTCCACGAAACAGCAGTAGAAAGTAAAGTTGAACTCTTTGCTTTTTTCAAATATTTGTTTGATAACATAAATGTGGTCTAAAGTTGAGTATCCACTTCTGAATGCTGCTTGCTCTCTTGGCTGACTTTCATCTAATGTCTTAGTTATTCTGCAGAGAATAATTTTAGCGAAGATTTTGTAAATGTTTGATGATAGGCTGATCGGCCTATAATTATTTATGTTACTTTTATCCCCTTTTTTGTGCAGAAGTATTATAGTCGACGCTGTCCATTGGGTAGGTATTATTTCGCTGTGTAGTATTTCATTAAAGAGGTGTTTGAGGGTTGGTATTAGGTGGTCTTTATTTATCAGGAGGAACTCGTTGGTAATGCCGTCCGATCCTGGAGCTTTATCTTTCCTTTGGGTTTCCACAGCTCTGTTTATTTCTGCAACAACTATGTCTGGTACATTGCTTCCTCCCGTTAGGATTGTTGTTGGTATAGTATTTTTCCTTTCATACAATTCTGTGAAGAAACTAGTAGCTATAGCCATAATTTCTGTACGGCGCTTTTGACATTTGTAGTTCTTATTTAATAAATTTGGTATCCAATTTTGTTTCTCTAATAGTTGTTTGGTTGCTTTTTTGATGCCTCCCGTTCTCTGTATGCATTTTTCCAGAATATCTAGTCTGTACCTCTGACGGTCCTTTCTCATTTGTGTTTTAATTTTATTACTTATCATGGCTATTTCCTTCCTTATGGTTTTTGACTTATTAGAGATTAATAATAGTTCTGCTCTGGATTGTAAGAGTTCTTTAGTTTGATTTCCCATCCATTTTAAACTTTTGTTGCCGCCTTCATGTTTACTTCTTTTATTTGTGTATAGAAGTTCTTGAAACTTGTTGTATTTATTTTGTATATCAAAATCTGTTGTATTTTCTATGAAATGTTCTAGTTTTTCTTTTAATATTTCGGTATTTTCCAAAGTTACCTTATTGATTTCCTTCATTATAAAGGGGCGGTTTTTCTTAAGTGAATAAAGTTGTAATTTGGCTCTAACCATTCTGTGATTGCTGTTAAAATTAATATTGTTTATAACTCTACAATCTTGAAATTTGTTACTTTTATTCGTTAGGATGTAGTCTATCTCGTTTTTATGGTTGCCATCTGGATGTATCCATGTCCATCTATTATTCTTACGTTTTTTGTAGAAACTGTTTAGTATTTTTAGGTTGTTTTCGTAGGCCAATTGCATTAGCATTCTACCATTCCTTGTTCTTATTCCTGAAGCATACGGACCCAGTACAATTTCCTCCCCGTCTCTTCTTTCCCCCGTTCTAGCATTAAAATCTCCCATTACTATTAAATGATTGCACGAGTGGTTTTTTATTGCATCTGATAGTTCGGTGTAGAAGGACTCGATTTCTGATATGCTGGATTTTTCAGTTGGGGAGTAGACTTGAACAATTGACCACTTTTCATTTTTAGGCGGTAGCTTTACATTAAGTATCACAATGCGTTCTGAGATTCCAATAAATTCATCAATATGTTGTTTAAATTCTCTCTTTATCAAGAATCCTGTTCCATATTGGCCTGGCGTTTCTCCTTTGTAGTACAATATGAATTCTCCATGGTCTTCTATGTTCTCTCCTAGACGTCGTACTTCACTCAGACCCAATATCGACCAATGTATGTTATCTAGAGCTAGGATTAATTCAGCTAGGCTTTCATTTGTTCTCAAGGAGAGTGTATTGTATGTTGCTATGTGTATTATATTTTCGTTGTGACGGCTTTTCTTAGAAGGGGTATGTGGTAGACTTTTTATTAAGTCAGTTGGAGGGTGATAGTCATCAAACCCCACGGTGACCGGCCGGATTGGGGTGTCTTTATAAAAAGTTGGTTTATATAAGGTTGTGAAATTTTGGTTCCGGGTGTCGTTGCAGTTTATATGTTTTTTGGAATCTCCGATAGTGAAGCCGACCTTCCCCGTTCAACGTAGTTAAGTATGTTTGGTCTAATAATGTATTTTCCTGGGGGTTTGGTCGAAGAGTTTATTTGTCTATTTGAAATGATAGTTGTAGACTTCTTTTGCATAGAAGAATTTGGAGAACCTCTTCTCTTTTTCTTTTTTCTGGGTTGTTGTCTCTGTTTTTCTTCACTACTAATTTATCATGTTTTATGAATGCTATGTTTCCTTTTTCTTTTCTTCTTCAACTTGTATCTGGAGCTGCTTTCTTTTTTCCAGCACTTCTTTGGAATAATCTTCTTTAATATATATTCCTTGAGGGAGTTTGGACTTGTTTCGTAGTATGATGTGCTTCTTCCATAAAGTGGTGATAGAAACCACAACAGGGCGATTTTTGTTGTTGATCCGTTTACCAATTCTGTATATGTTACTAATTTCATTGCTCTCAAAGTGTGTTCCTGAGTCGGGTATGGCGTCCTTTATGCAATCAACAAGCTCACCTTCGGTTTTCCCTATTTCTTCCACTCCGAAAAATATCAGGTTGTTTTTCCTTTTCTCATTTTTCAAGAATTTTACTTCAAGTTGCAGTTCAGATATTTTTGTTTTTAATATATTGTTTTCTTCCGTAATGTATCTCATTTTTCATCAAGCGCCTAAAACATAAAGAATTAGGTATATAAAAATAAAAATATTTTATAAGATTCACCTACTTATGTTTCTGATACTAAAAGCTTCATTACTATTGTCAGAAACTTAACAATGTTTTAAAATTATTATTTTTTGGATTAAAAATACCATATTATTGTGAAGTGTAAAGTGTTTTATTATTTTATAGCCTCAATATTAAAATTAATTATTACAGCCTTCAGGTACCTCAGTCAGGTCCACATTCCTAAATGGTCCACTTGCCTGAATGGTCCACTTTCTCTGACTATTTTCCCAAACTGTCTACAAAGCCATAGAATAGAATATTAATTAATAATTAATTAACTAATTTAATATAATAGAAATATTAATTTGTGAAATATAATATTTGTAAAGCATGTTTATTTGTTGTACCCATAAAGTAAAGTAAAGTCCCATAAAACCAATAGGTATATTCTCAGTTTGACTGTGGGAACAACAGTCTATAATAATAACTTAGCATAAGGTAAGGTCTTATGAGGCACAACAAATCTAATATTCTGCAGCAGACTATGTATTTAATATATTTGTCAGATGACATCTCATATTATGGTCACTTACGACTAGTTACAACACAACTAAGTTGGGAAATATCAGAAATTAACTGTGGTGTTGAAGTAGCTAGAGACAAATAAGGTGAATGAATGATTATTAATTTAGTCACATTTACATTTACTAAATACAAATTTTTTATTTGACATTCTAAAGCAAATGGAAATAAAATAATGACAGGTAATATTTATTTAATTTGCCGAGCATACAATTTACATTCAAAATTAAATTGATATCTGATTGAGCCTTCTGCTTCTATTTAAGAACACTTTATGCTTCCTTGTCCTACCAGCTTTAACTCAGCATGCACAATATAAACTTCGGCACCGCAGAAATCAGGGAGTATCCAATGTAAGATCAATAATTATTATGCATTATACTAGCTTGTCTTCAATAGATGTTTATTTCACCAATTTAACTTTAGCTGTTCCCGGTAAGTCAAGTCAAAGTCAAATATTCTTTATTCAAATAAACTTTAGAAAAGTGCTTTTGAATCGTCCATAATTTTTTTACCTACTACCCATTCAGGACGTCTATTTTTAGCTGTGGAGAAGAATGGGCGCAAGAAACTCCACAGCTTTAATTCATTATGTAACGACATTTACAAAATTATATGCCGTTACGTTACCAAGTTATACAAGTTTAAAAAACCTTAACAATATATTGGATTAGAAATAGATTGGAGCATTTTAAACCCATGCTGTTTTGTCTTCAATGTAATCAGACACTTTATAATAAGCTTTTTTATAAAGCTTTTCTTTAATAGCGATTTTAAATTTATTAATATCTAGTTTTTGGATATTACTTGGAGTAGTGTACTATGAGAGTAGATAAATATACGATAATATCTCTGCCTGCAACAGTAAGGTACCACGTCGACTTTGATAATCCATTTCTTTGTTCAATCAGAATATTTTATTCATCATCAAACTTATGGGGTAAGGGGGTGAGACTGTTTTCATCACTGCATTTTCGCATTCCACACCTTTGATTCAAACACTGGGTGGCTTAGTCCTTGCTCTTTTACATCTTCCATTACTTTCTGTGGCTGTGATGTTTTCAGTCTAAGGATTTTGTTTGGGTTTATTTTCAATTTAATTTTTTTTGTTCAGTTTACATTGCTATGATTTAGTGAGTATTTGAGAGCCAAGCAATGCGAACCGTGTAATTTATTTCACTATTTTCACTATAGTTTTGTTTTACATAAGTAGGTAGGTATGTACTTTTTTTTTTTTTTTTAGTGTAGTTTGTTCCTTGAGGAACCGGCTAAGGTCATAGACCATGCTGCCATGTCATTAGTTTAAGTAATACATAAATAAACAATATTTTCATAAATGATGATGATGATGAATGATATTAGAATTGGGAAGTGAGAAATTATATACCCCCCAACCCCTCGATTATCTCACTAAAGATGTGGGACTTTACTAAGTCCTCACGCGAGCTTCTTGAGAGAATTTGAAAAGTGACGTTGCACTGTTTTGTTTCATTTGCCAACACTTATGCACACTCACGAACACTTAACGGTTAATAATCCACCATTATTTCACATTAATATTCGACATAACACAAATTTTGGAAAATAAAGCAAAACCGCAAACATGACGCTTATCACTTTCCCGCCAAGAAGCTGTCTTGACAACTTCGTGAAGTGAACTGTCAGTGTCAAATGACAAACCTTATTTTTTAAATTAGTAATGCAATGGTAATGGTAATGGTTCTCATTTATTGATCAGACCAAAGGGATCTTGTTCAAACAGGCAATTGTTTAGTTTTTTTGTGGTAAATGGTGATTTATATAGTGGTAATTAATTAATTTCATGAAAAATTATAGACAATTAATAAAAAATTGTAATTTCCCCCTTAATCCTTAAGTTATAGTAAAAAAAAATATTTTTTTAAAGACACTTAAACGTTAAAATGAAAATAAATTTTAAGTTCTAGCTCTTTACAATATCTGTCGAGTATTTTCATAGTTTCTACTTGTAATTTTGCATAAGACCATAATTTTGCGTGTTTAAAACAATGTGGCGGTGTTTTCAACATTCTTAATCGAGTATCGATTACAAATATCACACCTAGTATTTTTAATACTCGTGGCAAGCACTAAACGATTCAACTTTGAGGAAAATTCACTAACGCTAACACTACGACATTGGTTTAATCGTTTGGAAAATTTTGCGCGATACCATTTTTGACATCGGCTAAACCAAAACCGAACCAAAACTTTATCGTTAACGTTTGAACGTTTGAGTCAGTTTGAGATGTTGGCAAATAGCGCGATTGAGGCCCTGTTTGTGTTGCAGAGTTCTTTTAGGGTTAGGCCGTGCGTTGTCCAGAGCACAATGAAACCGAAGCCCAAACAAAATTTCACCTGGGCTCTTACCGGTTGCACTATGAGGTGTTATGCGGTAGGAAAATAGGAAGTTTTCTAGCCACCTTCTCAGGGGCATACCATCACTCGCACTTGATGACATTCTGGTTTTGAAAGTACGATCAGGCGTTCTGCCAAGCCATTAGTCTTCGGGTGATATGGAGATGACTTAATATGTAGAATACCCTTGTCTTTGCAATAATTTTGAAATTCCCGGGAGGTAAACAGTGTCCCGTTATCCGACACCAAGAATTGTGGAAAACCAAACGTTGTAAATATAGAGTCTAACTCTTCACACAGTTTGTTTGTAGTTATTTGGTTCATGGGCTTGATCTCAATCCATTTTGAGAGTGCACCTGCTAGAACAAACCAGTATTTTCCTTCAAATGGTCCCGCAAAATCGACATGAAGTCTTTCCCATGGGTTGTCAGGGACGGACCATGAGTACACAGGCAATTCAGGGTTATTTGGCCGGTTTACTTGGCATTTACAGCAGTATTTGATGTACTCTTAATATCATCGTCGATCGATGGCCACCATACGTAAAAACGTGCGAGTGCTTTCATTGCACAAGTTCCTGTGTGTCCTGTAGGTATTCGGAATGACTATTCGACCCTGCCACATCAAAATTTTATTTTCTATGGACAATGCGGTGCGTTTCCGAGCATAAGGTTTTAAAATGTCTGAATATGAACTTTCCCGCCAACCTGTCTTAATGTTCTCCGATATTTGCTTGAAAATAGGATCATTCCTTGACGCATTCCTTATTATTTCTTCTGTCAACGCTATATCTGAAACACTGTTGTCTTAGTTGAGCTATTATTCTGTGTACTGTCAATTCTACACGGGACGGTCTCTCATCAGGATTGGGCATCCTGGAAAGGTAGTCAGCTATAAAATTAAGTTGACCTTTGTGAAGACGATGTCATAGTCATAGCTACCAATGATCAAAGCCCAACGTACTAAGCGATTATTAACAAGTTTTGGTAAATTGGGCTGTGGCTTTTAAGCCAGCCCGTTGTAATTTGTTAAACACAGTAGATAGTGTTTCGAGATGTACAGCGTCATCCTTCCCCGTTAAGGCGATATCATCGAAGTAAATGTATACCACCGAGTAGTTCATCAAGGTAGTGTTGAAAAATCGAAGATGCTGTTGATATTCCAAAAGGCATCCTATTGTATTGGTAATATCTTTTATGAGTAGATATTGTCAGGTACTTTTTTGACTCTGGGGCGATCTTGAATTGCAAGTACGCATCTTCAGTCAATTTTCAAAACTTAACTCCGTTTGCAAGGTTTTGACGTAACTGGTCAAATAGCGGGACTGGATGAGCGTGTGTTACCATGGCAGGGTTAATAGTGCTGCGAAAGTCACCGCAAATTCTGATTTGGCCATTTGTTTTGACCACATTGACTGCGGGTGTTGCCCATTCCAAGGGGGTCATATTTGTATCAACTTTGGTAACTATTCCCTCGTCCACTAAACGCTGAAGTTCTCTTTCTATGTTTTTGCGCATAGCGCACTTAACGGGTCAGGCAGGAACGTGTTTAGGTACGGTACCATGTTTAATATGGATGTTAACGGCGTAATTTTTAACTTTTCCTAGTTTGTTGTCAAAAAGAGGTGTGAAAGTGTCTAATACCTGTTTAAGTGTTCTGGTATTTCGTTGAGTAGGCTTAACCGAATAGACGGGTTCTGGAAACGTCATGTCGTACATCTCGCTCCACTGGAGACCAAAAAGCTTGGGGTTGGCGTCTTTCATAACTACAACGGGCAAAATTTTCTGTCTTCCAAGGATCTCAACTCTGTAACATCCGTCTGTACGTCTGTAAGTCCTTTTGGTTTGAGTTTGAGGTTCCCATAGGCACGTAGTTTTGGTGCCTTAGTTAAAGGGGGTGCTCCAATACGTTTCCAAAATTCTGTGCTAATGATGGAGTATACTGATCCCGGTCCCAGTCCAACGTACATCTGACACCGTTGAGTGCGACGTCAATGCGCTTGCTGTCCTTGTTCCTTTTGCGTTCAATCTTGTAGACATCGTCACTATCGTATGAGCTTGTAGAAGATTCTGATAAACACTCGTCGCTGTCAGTGTTCCTAATTTTATGTAATTTTCTTCCCTGATTTGGTGCTCCTCAAATATGCTTTCTCAGTCTTGATACAGCAATCTTCAAAATGCCCTTGCGTTTGACATTCCTTGCAAGTATGGTCTTTTGCCTTACAATCGCCCACCTTATGCCTATCATATGCACCACATCGACGGCACTGATCTAGACCAATCCTGCGTAAAAACGTACTCTCTTTGTTGTGGCGCGCCATGTTGGTTTTTGCTCTGACTTTGTTTGTGGCAGCAGGTAAACCAACGTGAATGTCACCCTTCAGCAAGCTCTCTAGACTGAGCTACTGCAAAGAATTTGGCAAATGTAACTTCCACAGTCTTTCCATCGTAATGTTCTTGTAGGTCGGGCCATTTCTGTTTCAGATCAACTTCTAGTTGCGGGTGATTTATGCCGGTCGCAAAACGATCACGCAGCAGACGCTCGAACAAGTCGTCCTTGTAGCCACAGTTGGTGGCGAGTTTTTTGAGCCTGTTAGCGTAGTGTTCCATAGTCTCATTGCAGTCTCTTACGCAATTCCAAAACTCAGTTAAAGCTTTGAATTTTGTTGTTTTAGGTCGATGTAAGTTGAGTAGCTTAAACTTACGAGCGTTTACGCCGCACACTAGCGCCACCAATGAAAAAAAAACATATCTAGTAATTAGAGATAGAAAATCAAACTATGCTCAACAAACTATCTGAATGAAGTAATTTAGCATTTTTACGTCACCTAATGAACACCTGACATGTTATGGTTTAGTTAAATATGGCGTTATAGTTAAAAGTGGCCGTAACATTTACTTAATCGGTTTACGATACTGAATTTGATCAATCATGTTTACTGGGGAGCACAAAGTTGACCTGCCCCTACATCAACATTATTGACGCCTGCGAGCGTATCAGTCAACATGTGCTCCCCAGTGAACATGATTGGTTGAATGTTTGCAATTTATTTTTTATTATGTATATTAATGTGAAATATTAATAAAAAGGTAGGTAACGTTTGTGATTTTGTTTGTTTGTATGTCGGGGCTAATCACTGGAACTACTGGTCCAATTCCAAACATTTTTTCACTGATAGGAAGCTACATTCCTTGCAGATAACATAGGCATAGGCATATTTTGTTTAAAAAAGTGTTTCTTTTTAAATCTGAGTTCCGCGTGGACAAAGTCGTGAGTAAAGTGCTAATGTGAAATAAAAATGATTGAAAAAAGCTGAAGCCATATATGAGCTTGGTACCTTTGCCTTTCCAAAGTAACCGGGAAAAAAAATTTTTTTTGGTGTGGCACTAAAATGTTACTTTGTGATATTGTAAAAAATTAGGGAAACTTGTTAAAGTAAACCAAAACAGGAAGGAATAAAACGGAATAGGAATACCGATCAGGAAAGTCAAAGGAAATAAAACAAATACATATACAGTACATAAACTAAATTTTTAAATCATTTATACATAAAGGAAAAATATAGACGTCATGATTGTAAACAAATATATTCCCAAATTCCCAATATATTAAAATACTTTTTGGTTGACTTCTTGGCGGGAAAGTGAAGCGTCATGTCATGTCTGCAGTTTTGTCTTATTTTCCAAAATTTGTGTTAAGTCGAATATTAATGTGAAATTAATAATGGTGGATCATTAACCGTTAAGTGTTCGTGAGTGTGCATGATGACTGTTGGCAAATGAAACAAAACAGTGCAACGTCATTTTTCAAATTCTCTCAAGAAGTACGCCCGAGGACTTAGTAAAGCCCCACATCTTTACTGAGGATACTCTAGGGGTTGGGGGGTATATCATTTCTTACTTCTCATTTCTATTATCATTCATCATCATTACTGGAGGAAGAAGGAAATGTTGTTTATTTATGTATTACTTGAAAGAAAAATTACTTTGACACTGGCTAAATCTGCTAATCCCACGAAGCCATCAAATTAAAAAAAAAATGGAATAAACAATAATTGGAACACAAAGTACTTTTTTATTTAAGGAAAAATTGGAATTAATCAATAATATTAAAAACGTTTTTTAGAATATCATTGAAATTAATGGAATGGAAAATTGAGATTACTGACTATCATTGAGATGTTACAATTTGTTTAAAAGTCTTTGTAATTCTTACATAATACTTGTTAATGTTGTAGGTAATCTAAGGATTTTCGAATGTAATGTGTGTAGTAGAAAGCAGTAAGCTTAAAATAATAATAGGAAAATAGGTAGGTAAACAATGTTTTGCGAAGGACACGAGGAAACGGATTTTCAGAAATACGCTAATGAATACAAGCCTATCCAGATAGGTTCGATCGATGGTAAGCGCTTGATGTAGTAAAGTAAAGCAAATAGAGTATATACTGCCCCTCTGGTAGGTATACGCCTCCATCATTGAAATCAAATCATCGCTGCACCAGCTTGCCAAATGTGGTTAGGTTATTATCACCACCCACATAACCATCCGCGCCTCCCCGAGCGCGGTGGTACTCGGCCAACGACTTTTCAACTGTCAAAAAAAAAAAAAGGTTATTATCACCAACATGGGTTATGCATAGAAGAATCCGAAGCACTGTTCGACCTGGGACCTGAACCCAGCACCTTCGGGTATCGGGCCGTGCGCTTTGCCATTGAGGTCAAAATATAAAATTGTAAACAAATACATTGTTTGAACTTGCAATATATTTTATTTTTATGTTTTATTTCAATAACCCATAGCCCGAGTAAAACAGGGTTTATTTTATAGTCGCCTCTGTGGTCTAGTGGTTAAGACCACTGGTTTAAACCCAGAGGTCCAGAGTTTGCCGGCCTGGCTAGCTACTACCATCTTATCTAAATATGTTGCCATAACATAAATATTTGTGGCATCGATTGTTGAGTTCCGGCAGCTGCAGATAAGATAGCCAGTGCCTCAGTATTTGACCAGCACCAAGTTAATCTTCTGCTGTTAATCATAAAATTATTAAGCCTGACTACTCGCACTTAAAGGGACAATTTCGGGTTTGTGCGCTTCCACCTTCGGCCTTAATATCTCTTAACGTCAGGTGAGATGAAGGCCAAGTGCTTACCCGACACATATAGCGTAAAAAGTCACTAAAAATGTTAATAAGAGACGATTTAGTCTGAATTAATTAAGTAATTAGGTTATTTTTAGGAACTGATGAGGAACCCCATGACCGAGCCATCTTTCGAGCGTTGCACTCTGAGTACTCGCCCAATAAATTAGTTAAAGGAAATCCTCATTATACTATATTTATTGGCAGATTAAATCCAAGAACTACACAGGTATGAGTCAGTAGTAGTCAACATTCATTATGCACAACACCTTATTTAACCAGTTAGCTATTTTGAATATAAAATACTTATATTATATTAATATTATGTTTTTTTTTTCATAGGAATCAATACATACAGAGTTTTCGAAAGCAGGTAAAATTTTGCAATGCCGGCTTGTGAAAGATATTGTGACAGGCAAATCTAAGCAGTATGCATTTGTTGAATATGAGTCATATAATGCTGTGGAAAAGGCTCTTCGTGATCTGCATAAGGAATACATAGATGGTGCGGAGGTAATAGTCGAACGAGAAGCAGAGAGGAGGCTCTGCGGGTGGCGGCCGCGGCGGCTCGGCGGCGGGTTCGGCGGCCGCAAGGAGGCAGGCCAGCTGCGCTTCGGCTGCAGGGATAGACCATTTAAAAGACCCTTAATAATGTGCAATAAATAAATCAAAGTGAAACCGTTTTATTATTTTTTTACTTACCCTTTGTAAAATTAACTCATCTAAAGTTTGGCTAAATGGGTGCTTAAAAATCTGCTGTCAATATTTGTTGGTTGTATTGGTTTTTGGTCAAAGTAAAAGTTGCTTAAGGAATAATGTTTTGACCCTTTTCGGAATATATTTCCATACATCCTGTACTGTGTCTCAAGTTTCAGGTCCAGTAGGCTGTGACTTGTCAAACCAAAGCAGCAACTTAAAAATGTTAAGTCAATTAAAAAATGTGTGATGTTTGTTGGAAAGAATTCAGAGGCTGGTGCAAGTCGTTCACACGAGTTGAAACAGTTTTGTCACTATTAGAGGGTGTCCTATTATTGACGTTAATAGGATTTTTGTCTTTCATAATACTTCACTTTTTAGCCTGTTCTAAACAAGAGCTTCCCTACAAAGGGAATGTAACTGAAATATCTAGTGAATCATCGGATTCTACTTCTAAATCTGGAGATGACATATGGCCATCAAAAGAAAGTGCAACACAAACGTTGGCACCGGACCGGGATTGCACCTGGACCCCGTCGGAGAAAACCAAAGCCACAGCTCAATATTTTGAACTCGGCGGGTCCGATGGAAGTATCTCCGCCCACAAGCTTAATGAAGTACCGTTAGAATCAACCACTAAATATTCCACCGCTCTTGATGAGATCGTAATAACTGTGGAAGAATCGGATGGAGAGGAACCGGACCCGCAGTACAATAAATTCATGTTAGCTTTAGTGAAAGTGAGACCTCTGGAGGACATGGTGCTCGGGTGCACGCTGACCGCCGTGGCCGCGCGCTGGGCGCTCACCGCGGCCAGCTGCATCGAGTCCATAGAGGAAGTGGACTCCTTGGACTCGTTTGTGATGATGGAGAGCTACAGGGAGCTGGGGAACGGCGACACGCACTCCGTCGCGGACGTTCAGATCCATCCGTTCTACCAAGGCACCAATAGGAGCTACGATCTCGCGGTTCTGAAAAGTGACGCCACTCTGACAGCAAACGCCCCCGTCATACTTCCGGAGATGCTGGACTACCTCCTCGTCGCCATGGGGAAGCGGTACACGATTCTCGGATACGGGATGTTTAGGTAAACGCAGGCAGTCAAGCCGACTACGTACGTTAGTAATCATCATACCTATACTCGCACCTCTGAAGTAGGCGAAGACAACGAAACGCCTGATGCCGCTTACTCTCTAACAGAGGTTGTGTGGTTTGCAAGCGAGAAGGTTGGAAAAGTGACTTTGTGTATGTATTTAGGATCTTTGTTTACTCGTGATGGAAAGAGTGACAGTGGCATTGAAAAGAAGGCGAATGCCAGGAACCGGGTAAATGGAGCCTTGCGCTCCTTTATAAACGGTGAAAAGGTATCCAGGGATTGACGATCACACAACCATTACAGAAAGATTTACAATAAATAAGGAAACATGATAAAAAAATAATAACAAAACAACAATAAGGAAGCATGAAAGTGTGTAAAGGCCTACAGGACCCTGCCCCAGCCAATAGAAGAAGACGTAGCGACAAACATTGGGAAAGGGATGATCAGTCGGTTTGGTCATGTAGAATGATTGAAAAAAGATTTACCAAAAACGGAAAATGCATGTAAATATGGGACGGGGGCGACCTAGGCGAATGCTTCTCGAAACCAAATCGAGGACATTTAATAAAGGTCAGGTCAAGAGTACCTTAGGCCGGCGAGTATGTAATAAGACATTAATGAGAGTAAATAAAGCGTAAGAAGACATTAATGAGAGTAGATGAAGCGAAAGAAGTATGTAAGAATCGTAGCAAGTTGCAAGAAATGATCTCTACCTTGCATTTCCCTATGGGAGACGGGCACTGCATGTATATGTAATTTTTAATTGTCAGCGGAGAAGCGCTCGGCTTCTGGACGGGATGTACATGCGTCCTCGGTTCGCCTTCATTTCGTCCGCGCTTTTCTTGAAGCACGTTCGCTCACGCTAAATGACGGCATAGGCACCAGGGTCAACATAATTGCACATAAGTAGTTTTTTGATTGGTAGAGACCCTATGTTGAGCAGTGGATGTCTTTTAGCTAGCTGTTCTATCTTTACTGCCTTATTTACCCAATTATTTTAACGAAAGTTCAAATAAAGAAAAATGTCGTAGAACACCGAACGAGAAGGTGTTGGGGCGGCGGCTGCGGCAGGTGCACGTGTTCGGCGTGGCGGGCGCGGCGTGCGCGGACGCGGACGCGTGGGCGCCGCGGCACCTGTGGGGCGGCGTGCCGGCGCCGGCGGCGGCGGGCTGCGGCGCGGCGCCGCTGTGCGCGGGCGTGCTGCGCGCGCGCACGCATGCCTGCAACTACTGCGCCGGCGCGCCGCTGCTGGACGGCGGCGTGCTGCTCGGCGTGATGGCGGGCGGCGCGGCCTGCGGCGTGACCTGCGAGCCCGCGCTCTACGTCAACGTGGCGGCCGTACGCGACTGGCTCGATAACATTATCGATTCAGATTAAGCGAAGTCTATTGCTTTTATGCCAATTGTAATGCGACGATCTTGATATCAAACGGAGTGTTTCTTTCGTAGATGTAAATTGTAAATAGTTGAAAACGGTTTGCATGCAAGTGTACGTATATACGATGAGTAACGACAGTGAAAATATTTAAGTGTCGCCATTGTCCCACTATCAGCATTTTTTCGTCTTATTACTTAGAGCATTAATGCTTTAATTATTAGCATATATTTTTTTAAATTAAATTATTATGAATTCGTAAAATAAATGGTTGCGCTATGTTACCTCTTTAATTACAAAAATAAACATAGGTATAGTATAAGTACACACATAGGAAATGATATCAGACATCAGCTCCTTTATCTACAGCTTCAATACTGGCACCGACATATAGTAACTTCAGCGACTGTATCATTAAAAACATAATGTCAATGCGTAAGTCATATGACATTGTTATTGATTACAGACCTCTATTGGTCTGTGTTATTGATTTTGGGCTGTAAATTAAGCCCATTGAAGCTTCTCGATAAGCGAGGCGGTGCGGTCGGCGCGGTCGGTGCGGGGGGCGGAGGCGGGGGCGCGGCATGAACAAGGCGCTGCTGGTGTGCTCGCTGCTGATGGCGGCGTTCTCGGTGGGCACCATCTTTGCCGCCGTGATGCAGTTCAAGACCGCCGTGGAGACCAAGGGCAACGCCACCACCACCGAAGGCTAGGCGAGTGGGCTAGGCTCCTGCCGTCGCCGTTCGATCGCTCTAGTATGTAATGTAAATTGTGATGTCTGCACAATGAACACTATAATAATAAATAAATTTCATTCCTTTTTAATCTGTCAGTGAAACTTTTACAAATAAATAAACAAACACTACCTACATAAAATTATTATAACATACTTAGCATTAAAATATAATTGTAAAAAGTACTTACATCTAATTGTTTTTGGATATATTTAAGTATGATATAATTTTCTTTGGCAACTTATTTAGACCCCTTAGATGTAAACCCTTAGGAAGTCTAGGGCTTGCATCGCCACTTGCAACTTTCCGCCAAGTTTCTTGCCGCTTGCGTTCCCAGTTACGCTTGCAGGTACAAGTGGCCAATAGTTAGTTCAATATTGTCAGTTCAAGTTCAAGGTTGAATAATTTCGGCAGGCTGGTTAAAACCACGATAGCTCCATTGGGAGAGCACCTGACCTACTTTTTACTTTGAAAGCCAAAGGCCCATTCAATGTCAACAACTACCGTCATTAACTCAATTGGGAGAGCACCTGACCCGGTATGTCAGAAGGGTGCAGGTTCAAATCCTGCTCGAGGAAATTTTTTCAACATTTGTGTTTTTGTATTTATTTTTATTGTAATTCATTATAGAATAAAAAAACACATTCTTACATTGATCGGTTCACGTATTAACATCACACGTGTGCAAAATAAAAAAATGGTCTCGCTCTGTCAACAGTCTTACCATAATATTTTCTAATAATCAATCACAGAAACAGTTCGTCATAGACTTGTATTATTTATTACTAGGTTAGCTTAATATTAAAATATAATCACAGAAACTGTTGGGTGTTTCCCACTGGTCAGATTGATAGTCAGACTACTCGGTCATATACTTTTATTATTAAGTTCTTTAATAGCAACAGTTTTTATTGGTTTAGCAGTACAACAGCTGTTTTTTTTCTATAATTACAATAAAAATGAAAACTTTTTTTCTCAAGTGCTAATTAACGCAATGAAGCTGAATTAAATATTTATAAAATTCAGTGAAAAAATTAAACGCCTACCCAACCCAGCCAGGAATCGAACCTGGGTCTTCCGCCATCCGGGCGGCTGCACTGACCGCTATGCTACCGGGAAGGCTAACGTAAGCGCTGAATTTTGTCACTGCTTTACTTAGAGCATTAAACCAATGACGTCGCTACGCACGCAACTACAAAATTATTAAACACTAGCTTAGACTAGACGCACACTAATATATCGCACTACCAATACAATACTGGTGCAAGTCAAAACATACTGACATTGGAAATTTTGTCGTATTGAAGAACAGTACAGTTCAATTTCAAATATCAGTATATTTTGACTTGCACCAGTATTGTATTGGTAGTGCGATATTCACACACAGGGATAGCCTGTCCGGGCATGAGTCTGACGTCAACTTTATATAAACGTCGATAGGGCTTGACACTATCGATTAAATTTGTCGATGCCAATAATAATGACATAGCCCGAAAGTTTTAATAGTTAAAATCATCACATCAAGTTATTTAATTTACTTGTTTATCTACACAAGTAAATCTCGCGACAAGCTTTTATATTATATAATTGTGTAATGACGTTATAAGTTCAGAGTAGGTACTTTCAGTCGGTTTATAAACTAAAGTATCCGCAAGTGACTAAAATTTTTCAGAACGACTTAACTGCTCGAGATTGCATGTCTTCTCTGGGTTCATTGAATTTATCAGTACCGGAGATCGAGAAGGCTTTAATAATAAGCGTGCTGGTTTAGATGGTAAACCAGCATGGTAACCAAACATATTACTAAAAATGTATGCCGAGAATCTTGCGGGGCCATTACAAATATTATTATAACAAATCGCTTCAAATGGTATATTTCCATCACAGTGGAAATCGGCACGCCTGACTCCCATTCACAAAGGTAGTGATACAAATGTTGTTTCCAACTATAGGCATGTATCTATTCTTTCTTCCTGCATTGGGCAAAGTCTTAGAATCCAAAGTGTGGCAAAAAATGTATTGGCATGTCAAACAAAAACTTCATCATGAAATTACAGCTCTATCGGTTGAAGATATCTGCTTCAAAATTGAGGTGTCAGATTCCAACTGAACAAACATACGTATATACATACATACATTGCAAGTTTAATAAAAGCTTGTAAAAATAGTTGGCTATCTAACCCAGACTCTCAAACAGAAGAAACAGAAAAACTGAACAACATGTATTTTCATGGTTCCATAACGCAGAACAATCTTTTATGTGGGTAACGTAGGATCTTAAAGGAAGACTGAAAATAGAACAACAAAATGAAAAAGGAACTTTCCACATTTGGCTGGTCCGAATCTTGACATTTAGTAGTATTTGGATATAGGTTTTTCATGTCTGAAAAAACTTTCTTCGACCAAGATTTCGATCAATCGATAAAAGCAGCTGGAACGCATGAGACAGCACTTCTGGGCGCAGTGGTTGCGAGTTTTCTTCTGTGTACTTCAACAACGCGTGAAATGGCAAAAATATTGTAAGGGAAACATACCTAAAGGTTGGAGACATGGTTGTTATTAAAGAGGAGCACCTTCCACCGATGAAATGGGTCCTAGGACGCATCAACAAACTATACTATGGAACTGACGGTGTTTGCAGAGTTGTGGACATTACTACGTCCAAGGACATCTTAAAAAGAGCATTAACCAAAGTTTGCGCTCTGCCCATAGGCGATTCTCATGAGGTCCTTGGAACCTCAGCTTCCAAGAGGGAGGAGGATGTTAAGCATACTAACGGCAATGGGGGAGGGAGCAAGGACGACGCAGTGAAACCACTGACTAGCGACACCGGCGACGGCCGGACAATGACATCTATCTATCAACGAGATTTCAGCTCGTACGCGCGTGCCTATTTTATTTATATTTTATTCCGAATAAAGGAATTTTACTGTTTCTTCGGTGTATTACTTAAAACTAGGCATCGTCGTAAACAAATGGTAATCAATAATTTTTACCTCATTATTTTATTTTCTAAACGAAAAAGAATTAACAACAATTCAATAATCTTTATTTTTATTGTAAATATTTTAAAGAAGTTATGATTAGTACTGTATAATAATAAAAAGCACACATATTTTAATAATTTCAAAGTTGCCACGACACGCTGTTGGACTGCAGTATAAAACAAAAAGTTTGAAAATGCTGTGAGCAAATCGTGTGCGTTTAGGAGTCCACGAAACATGATTTTCACAAGCTGTGATCCAAATATATAAATATAATAAATACATCTTTTGGAAATCTGAAAAATATATAGCCAGAATAAACATTATGATGAAGTCTATATCGATGTTTTGTTTTTGTACTGTCGCAGCTCTAACTTTGTTGCAGTGTGGCTAATGTAATTAAATTTAAATTTCCTATTTTTGGGATAAATGACGGGACGTCAAACTATTATACTAATGAAGTAGACCGATCCTAAACATACAGTTTCATAGTATTGAAATTTTTTAAAGCAATTTAGTTGCAAAAAACGTTGGAAAACGAAAATAAGTAACAATTTATAAATAGTGATTTATTATTAATTAAATAAGCATTTGTATTAAAAAACAGTTTTAACGATAAAGAACGTGATGTATAAATTGTAATTCAATGTTGGCTCATTCAATTTTAAAAGTTACGCAAAGTTGCAACTTGACTTTTTAGTGGCAACACTTTTTGATTGACAATATTTTTTCAGTTTTTTGCAAATTTAGTGCTTTATTCAACAATAATAAGACAAAATAATACTTAGAGATGGAAAGTAACGTTATCCTTTTGTACATTCGACTTTTCTGATCGCTCTTTACACGAAAACACGCTGCAATTCGACATTTTTTGCTTACGTCCTAACGCGTGCACCGCGATTTGTAAATGACGCCGGAACACGCGAGAACTAGTTTTATATAATCGATATGACCGCCGGTCATATAATTTTGGCAGAGGGGAACGCCTGTCAGTGGCGTCTCCGGTTGGTTTAATGCTGCTTTATAATGCTTTTTGAGTGCTAATAGCGGCACAGCGCGCCATCTATCCAAAGGTAATTCAACCGATCCAACCGATGGCTATGCAGATGAAATACCAACACAACGCTATAGTAATTTTTTTTTTCAAGTGCTAATTGCCGCACTGAAGCTAAATTAAATATTTACAAAAGGAGATGTTCGTTTTTGGGCCCTTATTTTATTACAGTTTTGAAATTTTCTGATAGAGCTGCCTTCTGAGATGATGTTTCCAAAATAACAAAAATGCCCTAACATAATTTAAAAAATATTTAAAAACCTGAAATCTTGGATTTTTCATCAAGCTTTTCTTATTATTTTTGGGTTCTAATAAAAGTTTTAAGTGTTTATTATATATTGCTGAACTTGTTTATACATTCTAAAAGGTATTTTAAGGTTTCAATGCAATTTCCTGAAAATGAAACCATGCGGTTGCTGGCTGTAATGGATAGTACCATTGCATTACTAATTTAAAAAATAAGGTTTGTCATTTGACACTGACAGTTCACTTCACGAAGTTGTCAAGACATTAGAAAAGCGAAGTTGCCAAGGTAGAAAAAGTTTAGGGTTGCTATTTTATGAATTTTTATTATGACCTTTTTTATATACTATAATACAATGTTTGGGTATGTTTAAAAATATATTAATACATGGAAAGGTTTCTTATTTTGTGCTCTTTTCATAAAATATAATTTCATCACTGTAAGAATTTGGGGGCCCAGCCTCCATACAAAAATGGAACATCTCCTTTATACAGTGAAAAAATTAAACGCCTACCCGACCCAGCCAGGAATCGAACCTGGGAACTGACCGCTATGCTACCGGGAAGGGCTAACGTAAGCGGTTAAATTTTTTTTTACTGTATTTTATAAATTTTATATAAACTTTGCTAAATAAATTTGATTATTTTTTTTCAACATGCCTTAGATTAAATAGTAAATCATAAAAGGGTAAATCTATCTATCTACATTCTCTTTAAATTATGCCGTTATTTAGTTTCATCGGAATCGGCTCTTAAACAAAAAAATTGGCCGCCATCTTGGTCTTTTTAAGGAATCAACTTAATTTTGTCGGCTTAAACGCGTACTTTTAGTATGAAAAAGTTACAAACTTTAATTTCTCCTAAAATAGTGGTACTAGGAAACTGAAAAGTAGGAACTGGTTAGATTTTTACACCAACAAAATCTTGGCTATACTTATAAACTAGCTACTTACTCCACTCCAGCGGGATAACCATATTAGCGTTATATCTCAGGATGTACTGTAGCTAGAGCACTCGTTTTTTTTCTAACTTTTCTCTCAGAGTCAACAAAATCTTCTCTAGATTTCATGAATGTAGCCTTTTTTCTTACACCTCAACTAGAACTTACTTTTCGGAGGAATTTTGACGAAAAGTAGGTATTTGATTACTCGGCCGGTAACTACAGAAGGTAGAATCCTGGAATTTTCACTGATGGATTCGTAATAACGAATTCAATTGAATCAACAAAATCATAGTACAATAACTATATCAGTAGCGTGTCTCGTTCCTGCTCGTTTTAAGTCAAATAATTTTGCCGAGCGTGACCCCAGCGGGATACCTTTTATCTCGATAAGTATTGGTGAACAAATTTTGATATTTGCTAACAAATTTAAACATAATATCAACTAAATCATGGCGAAATTTGAAGCCGATCTGAAGGGGTTATCCCGCTGCCGCTGGGGTCACGGACATGAGTATTTTCTCAGACTCGGTTAATTTTATCATTTAATGATTGGTGTGTAACAAAGAATAATTAAAATTCAGAGATGTAGCGCGCCAGCCCACGTCCGATAATCAGTGACCGATTTTTATGTCGGTGAAAACGAAACGTATGGAATTCTATGTTGCAACGAAATTAAATAAATAAACGCACGTCCAGCAAAAAGTCGTCACAAAATTAATCAGGATGATTATCGGTCCTACAAAAGGTTGGTCACGGGCGGGCGCGCTTAAGCTCGGCAGGATGAAGGTTAGTGCAATGAGATCTCTGCCCGCACCTAACCGAGCCAGAACTAGCGTATTACATAATAATATAAGTATACAATAGTGATATTAAAAAAAGAAAAAATTAAGCATTTTAGTAAACATTTTATTTAAATATCTTCCGTAAGTATGAATCATTATAATACATTTCAAAATACATAGCAGGTGCGCGCGCGGCGCCCGTTCACATAATATACAGATACTTTACATACAACCTACCTACCGGCGCTAATGATAACTTTACTAAGGCATTCAAAGTTTATACAACCTGTCTATTCCACTACCTACGGCCTTTACATAGGAAGTCAATTCAATCTGTACATCTTTATATATTTTACATACAAATGGAAAATTATAAACAAAACAAAGATGAAAGTCTTTTCGAGATATTCTTTCAATGAAACATTATTTATTATCAACATTAAATAATTGAAAAAAAGAATTGCACAAGTGTCGGAGAAACGAAAATAAAGTTTCAATAAACATTTGAAATACATCACTAAAATCAATTAAATATAACAAAACAATTGTATTATCAAGAAAAATAATTATAGAATTAAATATAGTAGGCATAATAGAAATCTGAAAGTTATTATAAACGAGTAACCATTACCATCGTAAATCATTAATGTATCGACTTGTGTAACATTTTGAACTTTCGCGTTGTGTTATACACAGCAGTATTGAATACAAGAGCACGCTACACACCCCGGCGGTCCCGCGGGCGGGTTTTGTAATGGCTCTCGAGCTCTCGTGTGTCAACCGATCCAGTGGCGGGTAGCAGCGGGAGCCGGCCGCCGGCGCCGCCACGTCGTCTTATTGTTCAAACATGCTATCGGCTCGGGTGTCGGTCACATAGTCGTTTTCTACAGAGTCACTGCCATCGAATGAGGATGATCAGGCTATGTGAATGTTTCAAATGAGCGTGGATGGCCATATCGGGAAAAAACAACTACGGCTTTGATTTTATTTATTTTTAGGTGTTAATATCGTAGTTATGGATTTAGCCTTTAACACGCGTACGTACAGCTAGTCTGAAACTGAATGGGATCAGATCGCTCCCGCGCATCGTGCGGCGATTCGATCGGGTCTATGCGTTCGGCACTACATCACAACTAACTGTTATTCATAGTTGTTAAGCTTGTTTATTCGCCGCGTCATCGGAGCAGACACAAAAATATTACAATACAATATTTTTTGCATTTTTAATTATCAATAGAGCCACTTTGAGCAACCTCGTCAGCTCAGCCGGGTCGGAGCGGTGCACGGAGGTAACAATAAATATAATACGGAGCATTTTGACGACGAGGGAAATGAGTGACGCCTGCGCCTGCGCCGCGGAGGCCGTCGCGGAGGCCGGCGCGGAGGCGGCGCCCTAGATGCCGCTGTGGAAGCCCGGCTGCGGGTCGAAGGCCGTGCCCTGCGCACCACAACATCGTTATATTACATTATTATGAAGCGTAACACATTTTTACTATAAGGATTGCGAAAAGGTCCCTGACAGCGAAGAAAATCGAAGAAAAATAAGACATAGTGTTACCTGTCAGTGACCGTTCAGCATATCGTCTGCCTCCTGAGTGAAGCATGCGATAAACAGAAAAACTATTATAAACTAACGAAAGACTTGTCGCATATAATATAAATAAATCCTGACCGGTTAGAAAGGTGTACATAATATAAAAAAAAAAACAAAAAATATACCGATAAATCTACCAAAAAATATTTTCAAATACAATATTAGGTACTAAAATAAAAATGTTATCATAATAAATTATTTATACTTAAAGTATGTTTTATCAGCAAATTTCCCTAGAATTTAGCGAACTTGTGACAATAATATTTCTCATCATTGGCGGCGCGGCGGGCATACAGTGTGGCGGTACACAAGTACCTGTGTCGCCAAGTGTCTATAATTAATTAAGTTTAATTCGGAGTCAAGTTTAAAAGGATTACATAAATAAATAGAACCGAATATCGATAGCTAATTCCACCTTTAAGAATCGGACTAGGATTTTTTACAAATGGTATAAAGGGTTTATAATATTTCTCTAACTAACGAGGCGATCTACAGGATACCTGGATAGTTAAGAGGGCCGGGGCGGGGGTGGAGGGCCAGGCCGGGCTGCCGCGCGGGGAGGGCGGGAACTCGATCACCTACGCGGCGGGCGGGAAGCGACGGCGTTAGGAGCTACGTGTGATTTAACATATTTAGACCGTCCACGAGGGGCGAATTCATAGACGCGAGGGGAGGTGCCGGTTGCGCGTACGAATTCGCCCATTCGCCCGTTAATCGCGTGTAGGACGCGGGACTATCGCCTCGTCTAAACACTAGAGTCTTTGCTGCGTCCAGTGAACTGACGAATCTTAGAGTAAGTGTGGGGATGCCGAGCGGTAATATTTTAAATCGGAATCTGAGAGCTCGTTCGAATGCAAAAAATGAGGTGTGGCCGTGTGTCGTACGTGAATACACTAACGCGTAATATACTCTGTCATATGGTGTCGTATGGGAATCGTTCGATAGGTTACGTTCTCTGTTCGTTCGTCGGCTCGCTCACCTGGTGCGGCGCGTGCGCAGGCACCAGCAGCGCGGCGGGCGGCGCGGGCGGCGCGGCGGGCGGCGGCGGCGGCGGCGCGGCGCCGGCGTGCGGCGGCGCCGGCGCCCCGCCCGGGTTGAACACGTCCACGTACGACTTCTTTATGTCTGCGAACGGAAAGGCGCACCCTCAGCACGCGGACACGAGGCTCGAGGACGAACCGACTGCACGATACGATGAACTGTTCACTCACGTCTACTCTTCTGCATCTTGAATATGTTGGAGGTGGCCGCGGCGGCGGGCGGCGGGCCGGCGGCGGCCGGCGGCGGCGCCGCGCCGATGCTGAAACGAGACCACCGGATCTCTTTACTACCGTCTCAGGTGCTCGTCCGGTGATATAAGTCGAAGCTCAAAATCAATCAATTATATATTCGTAAAAACTGTAGCTCTAGGTAGACGCGCTTGCTGAAGTTAAGCAAACTAAAATTGTCTCATCTCGAGCTCGTCCCTGCTTCGGGAGGCACGTGAAGCCGACGGTTCGAGCGGTCGTCGACAACCGCCGATCCACCCTGGGCTCGCGTGATGGTTTATGGCCCTTTCGCAGTCCGTCCATAGGCATAAAGATAAGGCGGCGATGATGACGAGTATAATCTGTATACTTTTATTGCATCCCGTATGTATTATAAATAATATTGTTTTATATTATAGATGATTAAACTTACATAGAAAAAGCGTGTTGTTTACTCGGTATCTGTGGAGATACAGCCTACCTACTTTAAAAACATGTATGTAAATATTATAACCATATATCTGCTGTAAATCTGTTATGCGTAATAAATCTCTGTGAGAGTAGTTATTGTGAGCGTGAGGGTGGGGGTGGGCGTGGGGGTGGGGGTGGGCACGTACCGCGCGGCGGGCGGCGGCGGCGGCGGCGCACGCGGCTCGTCCTCGTCGCCGTCGAGGTTGCGCCAGCGCTTGCGCTCCGCGTCCCACACGATCTGCAACACCCCGCGCCACCAATGGTGAGTCCCAGCTCTAATAGGAAAGTAGGCGCAACTCGCAACTCGGTAGTGAAGACGACTCATTACCTTTAACCTTTTTTAGCGCCACGGACATGTATAGAAGACAAACAATTTCGTGCACCACACGCCACGTCTTTTATAGAAGACAACGTCTAATTAGAACGTTTATTAATAAATATACATAAACAATTGGTTTGTTTTTCTTTTGGTTTCTTTTCTTTGTTCATAATACCTCCCTAAACTTACATTATTATTTCAATAGAGGCCTTTGTTTATTTTAAAAAACAGCAAAAGTATTCTCGCCACAAATTTTTACGTGCCCCAAACGCCGTAGTTTTTTTTTAGCAAGACGCCTAGTGATGTGATTCGATAATAAGTTTTTAACGAATTCATAGACACTAACGTTTAAATAAAACAATAAAAAATAAATATTGATTGCTTATATGTTACAAAAAACTATCTTATTTTGCTCTAGATACAAAGTAGATTAATAAAAATATTATTTGATGTCTTAACTATAATATTATTATGATACTACAGTGCCGATGTGTTGATGTGAGTTAACTAATATGAACAAATTATAAATATTTATTTTTGAACACAACTTTATTTTTTTCAGATTAATAATACTTTTTAATATAAAAAAGTGTTTTATTACAACGTTAATATATGAAATAAACCGTTTTGTTACTTTATTTCACCGTAAACAAATGTCGAAAATTACGAATTTCCATAAAATATTCTAAATTTCGAGGTAGAGGGCTTAAAAATATATCCAAAAGTTAATTAAAATATTTTTGTCAATATAATACCTATATGCAACCTTTTTTAGGTATTCTAGATTGTTATGATAAGATTTACTTTTCTTCATACATTTGACGCTCCACCCTAATGGACATCCCTAATAAAAACAGAATTTATCGTGCTACTGACGCCACGGTCTTGCTAGGACGACAACGTGATGACGTCATATGACGAGGGACGTATCTACCCAATTTATTATGGCGAATCCTAATTATGTGTCTGTTTTGTTTTTATTTGCATTGCATTATGTATTTCCTTATTACCGGGATTGTAAAATAAAACGAAGATTTCGAAGTTCATTATTTTAATTTATCTGAAACGTTTTAAGAAAAAACACGGTAATATAATTTATCGATGGAACAGTTGCCCTCATCACTACTTTTTACTATAATATTCGTTATAGATTAGTAGCGTGGCGCTGGGGGCACATTGAGGTCGAAATTGCTTGGCGCTCAAAATGTTAACTATATTTTAATTGATATTGTTTGGTTTAATGTTTCAGTATTACATTACATGTATTTAAAGTTGTTTTACACATTTAACATACAATAACCGATACCAAATACAATACAATAAATGCATGTTGATATAAAAACTCTTTAATTTTTTACCAGGCTCTGCTTGTGGCACGCATTTTTGATAGATAGATAAAAAGTTTATTTGGTATTTCATCATCATCACATTCATCCACTTGTTGTGGCGGCCGCCAACTCAATCCATTTCATCACATCATTCATCAGATGATTTGATTGAATTGTAATAATTCCTTTTATTACTATTTTTATTGTTTTTTATGAAAAAAAAATCTAGTAGCCTAAAAAAAGATTTATACTTGACTTAATATCCGATTGGCGCCGCACTCTTACTCAAGCAAGAGATGTAACAACTGCTCGATTGTCTTCCGACAGTCGATTTACAATCAGCGGTTTCTGAACGTTTGAATCTTTGCCAAATCCATCAAGATATTATAAACCATTTCAGTTGCCAAAAAAATAATATAGCCTCAGCGACGCCGCGCACGCTTGCCTCGCAGACATTTTTAATACATATATTCACGCCCGTCACTCATACCGGTAGACAGATATCACTTGTTGCCATTTGTTTGTTACGATTCTTACGTTAATGTTTTGTTTAATCTACTCTCATTAATTTTTTCATACATACTCGCCAGTTTAAGGTACTTTTAAAATTTTAAATTTTTACGAAAATATTCGCGTAGTAGTAGTAGTAGTAGTAGTAGTAGTAGTAGTAGTAGTAGTAGTAGTAGTAGTAGTAGTAGTAGTAGTAGTAGTAGTAGTAGTAGTAGTAGTAGTAGTAGTAGTAGTAGTAAGAGCACTAACTTTGTATACAACTTATGTAAAATTATGTAAATAAGCAGTTGTTTTATTTTATCGCTAATTTATACATATCAGGGTGGGGGGGGGGGGGGGGACTGCTCGCTGCCCCAATGACAGACGTTCGGGGCGAGGCGGTCGAGTTCAGCCGAACGTTACAACAATTCACGAATAAAACAAGAATACCACACGACAACTTTATTATCGACACACAAAACAGATAAATATACGTAAATAATATAATATCATTATTTTTCAAAAATATATTCGTGTAACAGTAATTGAGATAGCAATAAGGAGGTCGACTAACACAAGTAAGTAAGTAGAGGACAAAATATAACAAAACCTTTAAATAAATAATATGGATTAAATACATATAATACGTTAGTTTTCATAAATATGACATTGAGAAATTTAATTACATATATATATATATATCTATCTATGTCTATTGCATAAAAAGATTGAGATATGCAAAAAAAAAAAACAACAATCAAGATGTGAGTAAATGAAACTAGCCGAAATGGGGACCGTTAGTTGAGGACGACAAACTTTAATAATTTATTTAAAAAACAGTTATTGTTTAATTGTTATTGTTGTCCAATATTTGCACAAAATAATTATTTTACTATAAAATTGCTGCTACGAGTATAATATTATTATCTCTAAGTCACGCTGTAATGCATGCACTTGCCATATTCTTCTGAATATGATACTGTGTCAGGGCCTATTAGTTTTATGTATTTTTACAAATTATTTTAACCAAAAATTAAAAATGAGTTTGCTGATTAAAAATATAAATAGTGTGCATGTTTAGTGTATTCTGTAAATGTGTAGTGGCATTTAGAGGACCGTGCGGGGGGGCGTTCGCAACTGTTACGGGATCGTCGGGGGCATCTAGGACGTGTTTAGGACGTCTAAATGTGTACCGTCTTGTTGGTGGAAGGCCTCCAACGTTATAGTTGGCGGCCACCACAACAAGCGGGTTAGGGTGGTAGGGGGCGTTATCAAAGTAACGTATGGAAACGTCCTTGATAAAATCTTTGATAGTGGGAAGATCAAGATCACAGTCTACATTGCGATAATACCACGAGCAACCCGGTTTTGGAGGGTTTGTAAGGGATACAGGTAGGAGGGCACGGTAAGCGCGAAAACTACGCTAGCGTAAGTCATGACGGGGCGGATGCAAGTTTTGTAAATTGGCGTCTTATGTCTAAGAGACATTTTGCTCCGCCTGCCTATAAGGTGGAATAGCCGACCTAATATGAAAGCGGCCCTGTAATGGACAATTTTAAGATGAGGCGCAAACGACAAACTTCTATCGAGGGTGACACCGCGATATTTCACTTGCTTTTCCCAAGCAAGTCGATACCCCGGGAAAAGAACACAGCGGCGCTTTTCTCGGGGTTAACTTCGATCCGCCATTTACGAAACCAAACGCCGAGGGTGTTTGCGGCTTTTCGGTGTTGGTTGGAAACCGCGGCTTTGTCTCTACCGGACGAATATAGCGCGGTGTCTTCAGCGAATAGAGCTAGCTCTACGCGTGGGGTCTTAGGGATATCGTTTGCATAAAGCGCAAACAGGATTGGGGACAACACGGATCCCTGCGGAACGCCGGCGCGAATAGGATGAGGAACGGAGAGCGTTCCTTCGACGCGGGAGCGAAAAGAGTGATCTGACAAATAGTCTCGTATGATGTGCACGAGTCTATCTGGCACGACAAATTTGTACAGCTTTTGAATTAAGCCGTTGTGTCAAACTTTGTCAAATGCTTTCGTAACGTCGAAGAAAAGAGCTCCGGTTCCCTTGGGACGGTGGCTATTGAGACCGGATAGGATATGCTCCGTGAGGCGGTGCAATTGATGGGTACACGAGTGTTTGGGGCGGAACCCAAACTGCTCGTGTATAAGAATATCGTTAGAGGAAACGTATTCCCTTAAACGGGATACTAGAACGCGTTCATACAGTTTTTCCAACGATTTGAGAATACTGATGGAGCGATAACTAGAGGGGGCGGTACGCGGTTTATGAATAACTATGACAACCCGCATCTTTCCACGCAGCGGGAAAGTTTGCTTTTGTCATGGCGCTATTGAAGATAGCTACTATTAAAAGGATAAGCTGAGCGGGTAAGATCTTAAGGATCTTGTTTGAGATACCGTCTGCTCCGGGGGCACTACGGGATTTGAGACGCCTAATTAGCGGTTGCACCTCATCCTCCTTAACAGGCGGGAGGAGGGTAGCGGTGGGAGGGAGGGACTGGGAGAGTGCTAGACGAGCATTGAGACTCGTTGTGGTCGGCGAGGCATTCGGCTTTGTCGTTGTCGTCAAAAGCGATCGAGGTATCGGGTTTGTTTGTCAATGTGCTTTAAAGTATGTTTTTATGAGCTTCGTTACAAATCGGTACCTTTGACTGTATTATATTATTGGTTGTCATGGACCAATAAACTTAACTTCTATGAAATAAGTAACTGTGAATCTATTTAACGTTAACTTTAATGAAAAACTATCTAAATAAATAATTTAATTTGTTAATGAAATATGGCATGAAAATAAAATGTCTTTAGTTTATGGACTAACAAAGACACCACTGCTCGGGTGTATTAGTATTCTAATTGAAAAACAAACTATTATACGTCCTGTATTTGTCATGAGGATAGTTATAGATAGTTAGAACATAAATTAGGCCGTTGTGACAATAGGCAGCCACTAACTAGCCCACTCTGTAAACTCAAAAGCAAAACGAAACGTCTGTTTAGACGTCAAATATGAACATCCCCAGCACTGATGCATTAGTGTATGCTATTATTTCAATCAATAATAAGAAACTAATGAAATCGACAACTAGCACCTAAGCGCTTCATATAATATGTTAAGAGCATTTTCTCTCTTAGTGACGACTCTAGCGGTACAACATTGAAGGATAATCTATCAGCGATTGCGCCGCATGTTTGCTGTGGACAGCCAGGGTCTAGAGCAGGGTGGGGACGTGGAAGGCACTCACGGTGGGGTTCTTGTCGTCGGGCAGGATCATCTGGTTGGGCGCGCGCAGCGACAGGCGCGTGAGGATGCCGCCCAGCCAGCCGCGGCCGTCGCCCTTCTTGCCCTCCTCCTTCCTGTCCTCGCCCTTCTTGCCCGGCTTCGGCGTGTCCGTCTCGCGGTCCGTCTGCCGGGACATATCAATTAAGTTACAGTTAATATTTACACAACTGCTGCTCACTGCTTAAAACTATCACAATGAGAGTTTATCTGGCTGCAAACTTACAGACAAAACAAAGTCAAAAAATCCTGAGGCCCCAATTATTATGCTTTAAAATCCGGTCGTTGTGGAATGTCCAGCTGCAGTGGAAGTCTTTCGGCTAAGACGACGATGACCCAGTAACATTACTGGATCTCATACCTGCCTTCAAGCGTCCCGCCGAAGAAAATAATGAGGGTGGTAGCCACGCGGACTAAACCACTTCCACAAGGCTATCGTTGAAAAACGCCAACATAAAAACGTTAACAATTCACAACACGTAACGGCTCAAAGAATTTCGGTTCAAAATTTGTATCTAAAGTTAAATGCGGAAAGAAACGAGTACATAGATGATTGTTAACAAAAGGCAAGCAAGCACTCACGTCAGCGCTGGGCGGGCGGTCGTCGTCGTAGCCGTAGAGCGCGGCGCCGGCGCCCGGCATCGTGATCATGGGCCGCGGCTGCTCGCCCGCGCCCGCGCCCGCCTCCGCCCCCGCCCCCGCCGCCGCCTGTGGGCAGGACACTACCGTACGCAACGACACGCGCGCACGCACCAATCGACACCACATCAATTTATACCTTTCTATTAGATTTCGATTAAGAAGAGCTGCTAATGATTTCGGTTTGAAACTTGATGTGCTGCCTATTGTATAATTGCACACAGATGGCACGGGACGTTAAAGTCTGAATTAGAAGCTCACTATAAAATTATTAGCCTTTTCAAAATTTGTAAAAATATTTATATTCTCTTTTAAACAAAACGTTGTACGTTTTGAGTTAACAAATTATAACGTATAAACGTTCAACTTTTTTTTTTACTAAAATAAGATTAAGAATGAAACATCGCCTCGGGTTGCATTGCACCGCCTTGGTGATTGTAGTTCAAAACCGATACAGTTTTAATGAACAATAAAGTATTCTTTTGCGATGGAAATAGAGGTTAATGAGTATAAATTCTTTTTCGATTTTAAAAGCCATTCATGTCTTTATTACTACAATAGATGTTTTTTCTATTAAGATATCGGCCTCGCGGAAAGACGATCATAAAGAAAACTATGTCGTTTCTCACTAGACGAGTTTATTAGTTAGAATCGGGAATCTCACATACAATCGAAGTATTAATACGATTACAACATGGCGCGGTCGGTTTCTTACGCTTAAATAACAACGAATAACAATATATGTTTATAAATAGATTTAGAATCAGCGTGAAGACAAGCTCGTCTAAAAGCATCCGGTGCACTACTCCTAGCTCACATATATATATTTCACAACTCACTCGGACCGGCGGACGGCGGGACTTGGAACCGTTCACAGTTTGATGCATTCCAATAAATATAACAAATCAACAAAACTCAGATCTCTCCGATATCACAGCGATAATACGACACAGATTATATTCACATATCACTAGGGGACCGATCCTTGCGCCGGCCGAGGCGTTTCGACAGTTAGTGCGCGACTGTTCACCGCGCGCGGGCAAGCGGGGCGGGGCGGGGGTGGGGGCGGGGCCGGGGGCGGTCACTGCGGCTTGCGGCGGCGTGCAGCCGCGGCCACCAGCCGCCGCACCAGCGCCCGCAGCGCCGCGCCCGCCCGCCGCCACGCCGCCCGCCCGCGCCCGCGCCCCCGCCCCTACGCCAGCGGCTCGTCGATGGCGAACGTGCGCGCCCCCGCCACCTCCAACGCCACGTGCCGCCGCGCGGTCCGCGCCCCCGCCCCCACCCCCGCCCCCGCCGCCTCGGGCGCATCCACGGGCCAGGTGCGCGCGCCGCCGCCCCCGCGCCGCGCCAGGATCTCCTCGAAGCGGTCCAGGCTGCGCTCGATGGTGGCGCGCAGCCGGCGTCGGCGCGCCGCCTCGCCCTCGGCCAGCGGCGGCGGCGGCGGCGCGGCGGTGGGCTCGTCGATGGGGTAGGTGCCACCGAACACGAGCCGGCCGTAGCTGCGCCCGCGCTCCGCCGACCCGTCGCGCGCCCAGCGGTCCACCGTGCTGGCGATCAGCGTGCCGCAGCGGGCGGAACCGTACCGCGACGGGCGCCCCGGCGGCGGCGGCGGCGGCGAACGCGGGCGGCGGCCAGGCGGGGCGGGCGGGGCCGGTGTCGCGGGGCGGGCGGGGCGCACGGGGCCGGGCGGGGTCACCGGGGCGGGCGGGGCGGGGCGGCCGCGGGGCAGGCGGCGACGCAGCAGCGGGGCGGGCGCGGCCTGCCCGCCCGCACATAAACACAGCGTTAGACACGCGACACTCCACCGCACTATGCCCGACGGGCGGACCGACTCGCCTCGGGGCCTCGGGGCCCCGAAGCTCGGGGTGAGAGCGCGACGTCGATCTAACTTTCGCGGTGACACTTGTCCCTGCATCGCTTTTACTCGATCGCCGACGGGATGAGAGTCCTCTAAATCTAAAGTTTAATAAAATACTACTATTGGCTAATGAAACGAGAAGACCGTGAAGAGAATCTAATCTAATGGACTATAACGACGCTTATATGGAGATCTTAGCCAAGATACGTCTAATCGACTTTTATAAATCGCAAACAGATGTAGTGAAATCGTAATCAGAGTTACGTCGCCCTCCACCTCCCGACTGCAGTAAAGTGTACCGCATCGCAAAATAGTACGAGTATGTAATATAAGTATGTGTTAATAAACGCTGCGGCCGCTTACCTCGTAGCCGTAGCTGGCCGTCTGGCCCGCCCAGTACTGGTCGGCGTAGGAGCGGTCCTCGTAGCCGTAGCCGTAGGGCTCGGCCTCCTGCGGCTGGCCGGGCTCCTGGCCGTAGTCCTGCGGCTGCTGGCCGTACTCGAGCGGCTGCTGGCCGTACTCCGGCGGCTGCTGGGCGTACTCCGGCGGCTGCTGGGCGTAGTCCTGGTTCGGCGGGGCGTATTCCGGCTGCTGCGCGGCGTACTCCGTCGGCTGCGGGGCGTAGTCCTGGCCCGGCTGCCGGTAGTACTGCGCGTAGTCGGGGGCCTCGTCGGGCGCAGGCGCGGGCGCGGGCGGCTCGTAGCTCGGCGCCGGCTGTTGGTATTGCGCCTGCGACGGACATCACTTACGTTACTGCGTTTCCTCGTCTTTGTCCACAAAACTATCTAACTCTGAAATACTCTTTTTTTATAAATAATATTAATTTTTTTATATTTTTTAAAAATAAAATTGTAGAAGGTATCTTTATTATCATGGCAGGTACGTCTGTTGCAGTATATTTAAGCACTGCTTTGGTAGAAACTTTTCTGATGAGTAAATGATGAACAGGAGAAATCGGCGTTCGATGTGACAGTACCGCTTTGAACTGTGGTTTCGAAACTTATCGATGATCTTGAAATTAGACATGTCAAAATACACTACTAGTAGGTAACTGTTTTTCCTACATACGTATTATTTTTACATGGATAGGCAGTTAAGTGTTTATTATCTAATTATCTATCTATCCATTTATTTTAAAAAGGTATTTTTTTAACCCTTTCCACGCCACGCCATTTTTCGAAAGTCGTGCCCCTGACGCCACGGCCTCTTGAGACGTAAAGTATAGTAGTGAAGAGACACTTTCCTATCGAGATTCGATAAAAAATGTTTTAAAGCATTATTCGAGTAAAAATATGCTTTGGTTTGAATTACAATCACCTTTTTACTCAAATATGGAAAGACTAATATTTTTTAACACATTCAGGAGTATTTTATTAAATATAAAGCAAAGTAAATTCTCAGAGAGATATTATCTTTCGCAACAGTATTTGTCTGATTTATCAGACTTTGGCGTATGCCTGCCACACAAGCCTTTTAGTTTTAGTGAGATGACTGCTTCCGGAAATAACATTGATAATTTTGTAAATATATTTGAAATCCAATTTCAACAAAATATTTAGTTAACTTTTAACCGCCATGATATACCGCAAAAGAACACGTATATTCCATGCTGAAACTGTAGTGTTATGTGACACATCACTACGATAAAACATATGAGGTTGAAATAAAGACTTTTATAAAAAAAGAATGGTTTGCTAACTAAATTTCAATCCAAGGTTATACAAGTGTCGTATCCAAGTTCCATTCCCACTCGAGCTTCCTGGGACTGGTTCATTCTTTCTAAAACAATTTTATCTTGTAACTTAATTTAAATAAACTATATCAAATACATGGACAATTATGATAAATATAATCAAGGTGGACCGACGATCTGGTGATGGTCACGGGAAGCCACTGGATGCGAGCAGCACAAAACCGGTCGTTGTGGAGATCCTTGGGGGAGGCCTTTGTGCAGCAGTGGACGTCTTTTGGCTGAGATGATGATGATGATGATGATATCAAATACATGACAAACTATAGGCCTACCGTTTAACTGAGACGGCGTCATCTGATACTCATCATAGCGCAAGGGAAACTTTTGAGTGAGACTAGATGTTTGGTGTGAATTGTCTGACGCATGTGTTATAAAATAAACATGAACATAATTATCGCACTTAGTTGTAAGTAAAAATCGCATAATAACACACCTGTTGAACATTTAAATTTAAGTCGTCACTTTCAAAGACATACTCGTCCTTGTGGATTGTTTAGCAAAACACATCATATATGTATGGAGCAAAACTAAATAATTTCACATAAAAGATTTTTATCTTAAATGCCGGTAATAAGGCTATTTCTAAAGAGGTTCGAACATTTTTGTATGGAACCTGGCATACCTACATGTCCGCCATTTTGAAAAAAACGTGTTTTGGCGGCCAGTGATGAAATGCATGTCAATCGACAGAGTATGTGATTACAAACAAAAAGTGTTTTATTTATTTATTTATTGGATCACCAACATAAGATACAGCATTACAATTTAATATTTATATTAGGGTTGTTTACTTACTGTTCTTAAATTTATAGGTAATCACAGCGTGCACAAAAATTAACATTTTATAAAAATTTATATCAACAACAACAAATAATAATCTAAGTAACATTCCAAAATTTAACATAAACTTTTTTAAATAATTTAACAAATCATTAACACTCAACTACATCAAAGTACTACTAAGGCATGTCATTATTTTTAAGTATTTTGAGAAACCCGGGAAGACTTTGAAAATGGATATCGAGCTCCGGGAGCCTTTTGGATAAAATGTTGTACAGACGACTTAAGCGTCTCACCGGCGAGCTGCGACCCATTCTGGTTCTGCAGAATTTATTTGCGAACGTCTGGCAAGTGAATCGTGGTAATCTGCGTGGAACATTGTAGGCAATTCGATCCATCAACAAGGGGCTGTCAAAGCGGTTGTTCAGTAATTTGTATTTGTAAGGCAGGACATGTCCAGGTAAGTACGTCGAACAGAGAGTGGGTCCAGATGAAAATGCTTCGCCTTATCCGAATATCCCTTCAAACTTTTTGGAGCCCTAAAACGATATGACAAGCTTCTTATTAGTTTTTTTTGGACTCTCTCTAACCTATTGACGTGCACCCTATAATCTGGACACCAAACTGAGCTGCAGTATTCCAATTTACTCCTTACATAGCTGTTGTAAAGTAAGATGACTGTATTGGGTTTTTTAAAACTCTTGGTAACTCTTAAGATAAATCCGAGTGATTTATTAGCTTCTTTCACAATTCTATCGATGTGATCGGAAAAACGCAGCTGGCTGTCCATTACAACACCAAGATCCCGGATGCTAGTAACTTCTTTAAGATTATCGCCATCAATGCTATATTCGGTTGCTACTTTATTTCGTTTTTTGGTGAATTTTATGTGCTGGCATTTGGAAGCATTCAAGAACATTTTATTTTTGTTGCACCACTCATGTAAATTATCTATGTCAGCTTGTAAATATGAAGAGTCCATTGCACTGGAAATAGTTTTGGTTAATTTCAGATCATCAGCGAACAGATACATTTTGCAATGTACTATGGCTTGGGAAATATCATTAATAAATATGTTGAAGAATAGTGGTCCCAGAACAGAGCCCTGAGGTACACCTGATAGTGCAACAAAGGATTTGGATTGTTCCCCATCTAGTACCACCCTTGATTGACGATTTGTTAGGTAGGATCGACACCAGTCAAGCATTCGATTCGTGACGCCAAATACACACAATTTATCCAAAAGCATCTTATGGTTTACTTTGTCGAATGCCTTGGAAAAATCCGTGTACACAGCATCCACCTGCAGTCCCTGGTCAACCGTGTCCATTATATCAGATGTAAAAAGCATTAAATTAGTGTTAGTCGATCTTCCTCTCATGAAACCACTCTGCTCGGTGATAATATATTTCTGGACATGTCTATATAAAACGGAATAAACCATCGACTCAAAGACCTTTGACATTGTGGAGAGCAAGGATACAGGTCTATAATTTTCGACATACTCCTTTTTACCACTCTTATAAATCAGTACTACTCTTGCTTCCTTCCATACATCGGGGAATATACTCGTTTCTAGGGAACGATTATATAGTATGGAAAGTGGAAAAGCCAATGCATTTGCACAATTCACCAAAAAAAGAGGGTGAATATTGTCCGGACCTGTACTCTTTGTGGTATCTAGTTTTTTTAACTTATCTTTAATTTCATCTGAACTAAATTGGACTGGATTCAAAACGTCATGCATTTCCGAATTGTGACTTAGTACGTTAAGGACACTGTTGCTAGTGTCATTATGTTCTACTTCATATACTGAGGCAAAATGTGCTGCAAACATATCAGGAATTCGCTTAGTACTTGGAACTATACTACTCCTTAAAATCATTTCACTCGGATATGACGAACGATTCATTCTAAGATTTTTTACATAGGTCCAAAAAAATGTAGGGTCCTTCTTTATGTCTGATTCAATTGTTTGTATATATTTATTATAGCATTCTTTTATCATTTTATTACAGTCGTTTCTTAAATATTCAAACTCTAGTTTATCTAGCGGATTTCCGAATTTAAAATACTTCTTACGAAATTTATGTTTTTGCTTTAATAAGCATATTAATTGTGGAGAAAACCAAACAGGATAGGATCTTTGAGAGTTTTTTGTCTTGGGTATATGATCTGTAATAACTTTGTGTATAATGGCATAAAACCTTGCTAACATCTCATTCACATTCTGATACAAACCCAGCTCCTCTGACCATTGCACCGATTCCAGATATTTATTGATCGCTATGTAGTCGCCCTTATAAAAATTATTCCGCCTTGTCGAAACTGGTTTTTTGAGTTTTTCTACTTTTATAGTTAATTGAATTTCAAGAGCAGGGTGAAATTTATGTATACTTCTAATGGGCTGCATAGACTCTTTGATATCTAGTATATTTTCATTGCAAAGTATTAAGTCTAGTAGTTTGTTTTGTTGGTTATATATATTATTAAATTGCTTTAAATCATTATGAGTAAGAAAATCTATAAATTTACATAGCATTTCACTGTTACTATATTGCGCCGGTATCATGCTTAGATCCTCATCGACAGAATTGTTTTCCCACAATATACCGCTCATGTTAAAGTCCCCTGCAATTAACGTGTAATTATGTTCAAGACGTGATAGTAAGTTTGTGTTAGCTTTATCAATAAATTTTTTTAAATGGTTACTTGTTACTGGGGGTGGTAAATAAACTGCACAAATATGAATTGCTCTCTTTCCCCTTTTAGATGAAGGAGTTACTGAAACCCAAAGGTCTTCGCCTTCACTTTCAAATTCAGTGAATCGCTGTGACGTTAGCCCTTTACGTACCGCTATTAGGTCTCCTCCTCCTCTCTTTTTTCCTGATGCAGTTGTTTCGCGATCCCGTCTGTACACATTATATTCATCCTCAAAGAGTTCAGAGTCAAAACATCCACTGTTGAGCCAAGTTTCTGTAAATATTAATATATCATAGCTGTTGTTAATTATTTGTTGACGTACCTCAGTTACATTAGTATTCAAGCCTCTCACGTTTTGGTAATATATACTTAGGTTATCAATAGACATACAAGAAGTGATACAATATTTAAAAGAATCAATATCCTTAAGAAATATTTAAAGTAATTAAACCTACAAAGCAAAATATATTAAAAAAAAAAAAGAAAAGGGAATTTACTTAAGCTCAATAAGATCTTTACTATTTTTAATCAATTTGTACTCAGAAGTTTCAGTTTTCGTCATAAATATTTGACCTCCCCGTACCCACACGAATTTGTAGTTCAGCTCCTTCGATTTGATCCGGGCTGCTGCATGCAGCGCCTTTTGAGTTGGTGGGAGATGCTCAACCACAAAAACGGGTTTTTTATCCCCGCCGATGCCCAGATGGCTTGTATTTAGCTTATCATTCACACTCTTAGCCTTTTTATTAAATTTCAGTGTAGCAGCCAAAAAAGAGTCTCTTATTCTCTGGGAATTAAATTTCACGACTAGAGATCTAGGCCTTTGGCTTTTGTTATCTACCTTGGCTATTCGCGAACAGTATTGTATATCTGATTCTTCCAGTTTGCATTCACTAATTGTGGCGATCTGTTTCACTATTGAATTAAGATTTTCAGCTTTATATTCGGGGACGTTTTGGATTTCCAAGTTGCTGGCCCGTGAATGTTGCTCCAGTCGAGTGATTCTGAAGTTTAGATCGCCTACTGTTTTATTTAAAGAACTGTTTTCTGACTGTAGTAACTGTATAATATTTGAATTCGCCTTGACTTCCTCCTTTAAACTATGTTGCTGCTTTTCAATATCTTCAATTGAATTTGATATTTGGTTGATACGTTCTAATATTGCGTTTGTGTTTTGCTCAAACTCCTTCATAAGACCAATCTTAAAACCACTTAACACAGCTTCAAGTTCTTCCTTAATTATTTGTCGGATTGTCTCTGATGTCACGCTTGATACACACTTTTGTGAAGTAGATTGGCTTCCCCGCTTACAATTGACATTTAATACCGACTGCTCGTCTTGGTAATTTTCATTAGCCTGTTGGCAGTTAGGTCTTATAGGAGTATTAGTATTGTCTGATTTTGGCAATTTACTGCGGCACGATGGGCAAGTAAAATTAAGCTTATACTCTTCAGATAGTTCCTTTAAAGGTTTCTGTATATTTATGCAATTCAAATGGTATTTGTACTTAAAAAATTGACAGCATAAGGCATTTGGCGATGAAGTTTGCCTTTCACAGCATCCAAATTTTGTGATTGTAGGTGGCATAATGTACTCGTTGTCAAACGGAGCGCGCAGCAGGTAAGTGTACTTGCACGCTTGAACGAAGCACGAACGACGCGAGTGCGGGCGACGTGTCGATGCCACGAGTTGAGGTAGGTCGGATTTACAGTAGGTAGTAGTTAAGCAGCGGTAGTAAAGAACGGAGCGTGCACACTCTTATTTTTAAGTCAACGCAATCCCAAAGCGTGAACGGCGCACGGCGGCGCCTGTACGGCTCAGCACAGCAAAATTAACGTGCGTAGGTACTCTTCAGTCCTGTGCGCCTCGGTGACTTTTGTCGTAACGTCGCGTCGTAGTGCTGCCGTAGCACCGCCCGCATGCCGTAGCGCGTAGCTATGCCGTAGCGCGCGCGTAGGGTGTGGTATGCAATTTCGGCCGCCCGAATCCAGCATTCGTGGCGCAACGGCTAAGGCGTCGGGTATCGCTAGCCTTAGTGGTTTGGAGTTCAAACCCGGCAATTCGCAACCGCAACAAATTCGATTTTTTCAATTTTTCTCACCACACCGGAGACGCCCGAGATGGTAAGGCGAAGTCTCGGCGATCAGCAGGGCGAAACCCGGGGCTTCCACACGAGTCAAACAAATAAATCTCAAGACACAACACGTCCACTCGCTATGAGATTCGAACTCGAACTCGTTTTGTAATGAAACCTCTAAGTGATACGGTTTCTGAGATATTTGACTCCAAAAACAGAAAAGTTAAGCAAAAACAACCATTTTTTATTTAGTGAATCGTTTCATTCGGCTTCTAACCTTTGGTGTGAGTGCACGAATGGTTATTTTCCTCACGAGCAGTTTTTTGTTACGTTGTGTTTATTGTTATTGTTATTTGCATAATCATGTCCACCGGTCCACCGGGATCACGGTGTTTGTTTTGTGGATTCAGTTCAGTACAGCCACCCGTATGGAGGGACGCCGTCCTAGGCCGCAGATAAGAAGCTATGAGCTGACTGATATGTATATATATGTATGATACGTATTATGTATGTCGGAGACATGGCGCTAGCATCGCTTAGAAACGACAAGTATAGTCTATACTTGAGTGTGGTCTGCGCAGCCTACGCATGCTCTGTGGTACGCGGAACGTCAACGTCAGTTGGCGCAACAACGGACTGGACAGTGGACACATTTGAACGGTAGCAGCCGGAGAGTACGCAGGCGCAGAACTCACTTCGTTTCTAAAATTCATTTGCATCGGGCAACTATTTTTAAATAATTTAATTGTGATGTTAAAATAACATTAAAGTGACTGTAAGGAATACGACTGCGTCTTTATTTTGAAGATCCAAGATTAACTGTGTTATCAACGAATCCGAGTTTGCTCGACTGTTCTACCTACAAACAACCTCGCCGCCGACATATACTTATTTTGTCATTCAAGGAAACCAATAAAATATATATAAAATAAAATAAAATAAAATATTTGTTTTTGGAGTCAAATATCTCAGAAACCGTATCACTTAGAGATTTCATCACCGAACACTTTTTGTTTGTAATTACTTACTCTGTCGATTGACATGCGTTTCATCACTGGTCGCCAAAACACGTATTTTTCAAAATGGCAAACATGTAGGTATGCCAAAAAGGGTTAGATGCTCTTTCAAATGAACTTAAAACTACTTAGAAATTGGGGCAACACGACCAAAATAGTTACGATAATTGTGTATTGGTAACATCACTGTTGGTCTTATATATCAGACTTTGGCGCTGGATATTGAAGTAAAAATCACTTAAATTTTGGCCAAAAAGAGGGGTTTCAATTTATTAGAAATTAAAATGAAAAGACGTAAAGATATTCTGCAATTGTAACTTTATTTTATGCTTTAGATATTGAATGTTTGCAAATACCGACAAAAACTTTATTAAATTCTTTCAGGCATGTAAAAATAAAAGATTGGTTTCTACTACTTTATTTGTCTGATATATCAGTCGCTGGCGTGGTGGGCACGGACATGGTTTGTCTGATATATCATTGATAGTCATTGGCGTTGTAAGTGTTAATGGTTGACAATTTATTTAGTTGCATTTTAATGTTCGAGAATTTTAAAGTAAATGTACCTGTTCCGTCCAGGCGTGGTGCGTGGGCGTGTAGTGCGCGGGCGGCGGCGGCGCGGCCGGTGGCGGCGGACCCTGCGCACGCGCACACGTCACACACAACACACACACAGGGACTTGTATAATGTACATTCACACACATCGTCGACAGCGTCGGTCACGATATGGAGAAAATAAATACGTTCAAAGGCTGCGTTTGAGCGTTCGAACGTATTCTCTTTTTTGTTTAATATACTGGTAATAATGAACCCGGTGATGAATGAAAAACTTCACACATTAAGTGAAATGAACTTATTTTTTGTGCTGTTTTAAATGTGGTGCTAATATCACTGACTCTATGGGCTCTTTCAATTTAGACGTTTGATGTCGGACGGCTGCCGCGCGTTTGCACTACGTTCTATAAGGTCACATTTTATCAACTACAAATATTTTGAGGATAAATTCAACAACATATATAAACTATTTTTATGAAAATACCTTAAATTTTTATACGCTAGTCTTTGTAATTTTTGTGTCAGGAAAAGTAAAAAAAAAAACTAGCTTGATTTTTTTAATGCTAGGACCTTATTTCTCTGATATAATTAGATGTTTTGTCAAAATATTTGCACTTGATAAAATGTGACCTTATATATTAAAACAGTCTTGCGACTCAGTCCGAATATATAAAAAGTTCGTCATTAAACGTCGAAATTATCATGCAATGAATTATATATTTATAAGAGCCCATTGTAATTTTTTCTTATGTTTAAAATAAGAAATACGTGTCTGAAATAAATGATTGAATTAAATAGTAATGTTGAAAAAAGGGAATCAAACACAAATAAACATTCACACGACACGCCCGCTCAGACAGTCGCGATCGTGCGTAACACGCAGCGCGGTGGTGCGGCTCAGTTACCTGCAGGGTTTGGGCGGCGGCGGCCACGTTCCGCGCCCAGCCGTGGCGCGGCTCGGTTACCTGCAGGGTTTGGGCGGCGGAGGCCACGTCCCGCGCCCAGCCGTGGCGCGGCTCGGTTACCTGCAGGGTTTGGGCGGCGGCGGCCACGTCCCGCGCCCAGCCGTGGCGCGGCTCGGTTACCTGCAGGGTTTGGGCGGCGGCGGCCACGTCCCGCGCCCAGCCGTGGCGCGGCTCGGTTACCTGCAGGGTTTGGGCGGCGGAGGCCACGTCCCGCGCCCAGCCGTGGCGCGGCTCGGTTACCTGCAGGGTTTGGGCGGCGGAGGCCACGTCCCGCGCCCAGCCGTGGCGCGGCTCGGTTACCTGCAGGGTTTGGGCGGCGGCGGCCACGTCCCGCGCCCAGCCGTGGCGCGGCTCGGTTACCTGCAGAGTTTGGGCGGCGGCGGCCACGTCCCGCGCCCAGCCGTGGCGCGGCTCGGTTACCTGCAGGGTTTGGGCGGCGGCGGCCACGTCCCGCGCCCAGCCGTGGCGCGGCTCGGTTACCTGCAGGGTTTGGGCGGCGGCGGCCACGTCCCGCGCCCAGCCGTGGCGCGGCTCGGTTACCTGCAGGGTTTGGGCGGCGGCGGCCACGTCCCGCGCCCAGCCGTGGCGCGGCTCGGTTACCTGCAGGGTTTGGGCGGCGGCGGCCACGTCCCGCGCCCAGCCGTGGCGCGGCTCGGTTACCTGCAGGGTTTGGGCGGCGGCGGCCACGTCCCGCGCCCAGCCGTGGCGCGGCTCGGTTACCTGCAGGGTTTGGGCGGCGGCGGCCACGTCCCGCGCCCAGCCGTGGCGCGGCTCGGCCTCGTCGGCGCCCTCGCTGTCCTCCAGCGCCGCGTCCTGCAGCGTCGGGTCCAGGTACTGCAGCCTGGGGCACACGCACCTCGCCATCTCATTACCATACACTTTTACCTTTATCTGTTATTACTTTACTATTGTATTGAATTTTTGTTATTGAGTTTTCGACCATTATGAATTTATCTTTCAAGAAATATCTTTCAAAACAATATTTTTTTCTCATATATTCAATATTGTTATTTATTTATTTATTTTTAAATTAATTAGAAAATAAATTTGAAACCCAACATAATTATTATACGAGATAGTCGAGGACGTAGTTGTCGACATTGAATACGGCTCCTTTGGCTTACAGAGTAAGAGTAGACAGTGTTGATTAATTTCGGCGAGTTGGACAGAGCAACGATAGCATAGTCGGTAGTGTACCTGACCCGGCATGCCCTGGGGAGCGAGTTCGAATCCCGCTTATGGAATTTTTCATATTTGTCAACATATTATATAGATATAGATTTCACATATATAGATTATGTCAAAACGATTATAGTTTGATAACTCTGTTTTATTTGATTTTCAACTAGCCGATTGACCGGGTAGAAAACTCAGAGACCGCTAATGCCGATCGCTTTCTTTCTATCATACTAATATTATAAAGAGGAAAGCTTCGTATCTTCGTATGTTTGCAACGAATAAACTCAAAAACTACTGGACCGATTTCAAAAAATCTTAAACCATCATAATGCCACGTCGGCGCCGAGTAACATTGGCTAAATTAAAAAAGAAACGACTACCCGTGCGGAGCCGGGACGGGCCGCTAGCGTTAAATATATCGGCTATAATCCTACTAATATTATAAATGCGAAAGTTTGTGTGTATGTACGTTCGTATATTCGTTGCTTCTTCACGCTGCAACGGATGGATGGATCCGGATGAAATTCGGCATACAGATAGTTTATAACCTGGAATAACACATAGGATACTTTTTATCCAGACATTCCCACGGGAACGGGAAACACGCGGGTGAGACCGCGAGCGGCCGCTAGTATAATATATATTGTATTATAAAATAATATACCTGTCGGCGAGCGCGGCGAGCGCGCGCACGAGGCGCGGGTGGTGCGCGTGCGGCGCGTGCGTGACGGCGCGCGCGGCCGCCTCGCAGTACTGCAGCGCGCGCTCCGGCAGGCCCGCGTCCAGCAGCCGCGCCGCCATCACCAGCTTGTACACCTGCGCACGCGCCACACACCACGCGTCACGGACCACGCCCGCCCGCGACACGGCGGTGCTTATGCCGTGTCACATGCGGAACGGAACATTTTTGCTACACATCTCGATGCTTTTTTTTAACCCTTCTCTATGTTAACAGTGTGAAAAGAAATTTAAAAGACGCGAGAGAAATCTAAGCGAGTAGGGGTTGATTTCGAAACTATACGCGCGTGCACGCGGCACGCGCTCGCCTAGTGTGCGAAGTACGATAGTGACCGGAGAATCGAGATGTATCGCGCATATTTGTACGTTCGGAGTGCGGTTGGCCTTACAGTGATCCTGGCACGAACGATTATCGTATTTGTATAAATAGCATAAAATACAATATTGTATGAAATCGATGCCGCAACGTGTCCGCGACCGGAGCTGACATACCGATACATTCATTTACATAGTGATTCGCTAAATTTTCCAGTCAGTATTTTAGCTCGAAGGACCAAATATTTCAATATTAAGTAATAATTGATCAATAGCGAAGACAATTGCAAAATGTATGCTAAAGATTTTTTTTTTTGTTTTTGGTATCAACGGAAATCTCAAAACTTAAAGGGGTTCATAAGTTGTTATAAAGAGTTTTTCATTAAGAGCGCTCGAACTTTGAAATGAAATAAAACAACCTGTGTAAGTGATATTGCCACAACTTTTATTTTATTTTAAGAGCGTTTACGCCGCACACTAGCGCCGCCAATGAAAAAAAAAACATATCTAGTAATTAGAGATAGAAAATCAAATTATGCTCAACAAACTATCTGAATCAAGTAATTTAGCATTTTTACGTCACCTAATGAACACCTGACATGTTATGGTTTAGTTAAATATGGCGTTATAGTTAAAAGTGGCCGTAACGTCATATTTAACTAAACCATAACATGTCAGGTGTTCATTAGGTGCCGTAAAATTGCTAAATTACTTCATTCAAATAGTTTGTTGAGCATAATTTGATTTTCTATCTCTAATTACTAGATATGTTTATTTTTTCATTAGTGGCGCTAGTGTGCGGCGTAAATGCTCTTAAAGGATGTTCGATGACATTATGTATGGAATATAATTTCAGCCAAATGGCTGCCGAGACTCCGCCGTAAGTGGTGTATCATGGCAGACCAATTTTGAATGCTATCTTCGCATAAATGTGGCTCAATGTCACGAAGGACGCGAGTTATGTTGGCCTTCAGAGCAGCAATTGTGGTTTGTCTACATAAACCAGAGATTTTACGTCGAGTGGAGTAAAGTCACACGATCTCGGTGGCCAGTTGATGTCGCCACGACGCGAGATGACGAAGCCCACGAACTTCTCATTCAATAAATTTAATGTTTAATATATAAATAAATTTAAATTTAATACATTTTAACAAATTCTACGCGTTGTTGAAGCGTGTAGCGTTTCATGGTGAATTGTCACCACTGAATATATATTCATGTCAAATTTGACAGCTATCGCTTTACCAAGATGGCCGCTATACATTGTCAAAGTTCGAGCGTCCCTATTGAAAAACCCTTTAAAAAGCCACAATAATAACTATAGCACTAGTCAAAAATATATTCACTTAATCAACAACGCCTTCATGTGACGCGTAACACTAATCTCTAGTAGAAAAATAGGCTAATTTTATTTTCTTAATAGGAGACGCACCTGCAGCTCCCTGATGACGTAGTCCTGGTTCAAGGACAGCGCGTACTCGTATATCTCCGTGGCGAGTATCGCCTCGTCGGTGGCGAACTGCTCGAAGGTGGGCGCGCGCGGGTCGGCCAGCAGCAGCGTGAGACGCGGCGCGACGGCGGAGGCGGGGGCGGGCGCGGGGGCGGGGGCGGACGCGGGGGCGGCGGCGGGCGCGGCGGCGGGCGGCGGCATGGGCGCTAGCGGGTGCGCCGCCCACGGCACGCCACCCGACACGTAGCAGAACTGCGCGGAGTAGATCAGCCCGCGCGCCGCCAGCGTGTCACCTACGGGAATGAACGTGCGATCAGCACTTCTATTCCCATAGCAATAACCGTAACGATTTCGTAGCGACTCAGTCGTTGAAACCTTATCTGATTACGGTTAGTTGGAAATTGGCACTTCGTTCGAACTTTTTTTAAATCGGCTCGATTGACGGATGTGAATACGAAGATGGTTTTCATTATGGGAATCGGGCTGCAGGGTGTGCGAACGCAGTCACCGACTTGGCATCGGACACGAGCGATTCTTGCGAGTTACGACGAGCCACGACGCCTAACCATATCATATTCGCATATGGGACCCGCGAACTTTCCCTATTAGGTGTAAGCATCAAAACTCAACAAAAACCATTACTTTCTTAAGTTTACGCGAACACTACACATTGAAATGAAATAACTTTTATGGATCTACTCGCGTTTAATGTTTATCCTGACGTTTCGAACCCTTTGCAGGATCCGTGGTCACAGGGAGACTGTGGTGTCGGTCGTCTCATAATTAGTTTGTAGCTTGTATACCTTTGTGATCCTACAAATTTTGTGTTTTTATTTTAACCTATATAAGTATGTAACAGTCGTGTATGTTGTTGTGATATTAGAAAAAAAACTGGAAAATTGAATTTAAAACTTAAATAGTGAAATATCTATTCTCTCTTCTAGATCCGATAACGAATTAGAAAAATAAACTGTTGGACAGAAAGGTCGCAACGATGTGATATAGTGTTGTCCCTGGCGGTGGCGGACTCACCCAGCTGCAGCAGCGTGCGGCGGTCGGCGGCGGCGTGCGCCGTGGGGTTGGCCAGCAGGATGGCGGCGTGCGCGCGCCAGTCACCCAGCCCGCCCTCCTCCACGCACTGCCGCCACAACGGCAAAGGAGTATGGGGAAAAGAGATTTTTTCAATTCACATCTTGAAACACAGATATATTGAAAAAAGCTCAGTAAATATCATTTAAGTGTAGTTCCTAATATTAGTGAAGACAACATGCAGTACTAAATAACGTTACCTGTCTCTCGTAGGGGTAGACAGATATCCCTTTTTACCCCTCGCTACGATTCATACATATTTCTTTCGCTTCACTAACTCCCATTAATATCTTCATATATTATATATAACTTTTTTTTAAATGTTTTACGAGTAAGCACAGTGCCTTGATTTCAACTGATGTTAAGTGATAGTGATGATAAGGCCAATCGGTGGAAGCGCACTTCACCCGGGCTCAACTACTGAGGCACTGGCTATCTTATCTCTAGCTGCCGGAACACAACAATGCTACAGCATTGATGTTATGACGACATATTTTGATAAGATGGTGGTAGCAACCAAACCGAGTACACAAACATGTACCCCCCGCCGGGAATCGAACCCGGGACCTCTGGGTCTAAACCGGTGGTCTCGACCACTACGCAAAAGTGAACACAACCAACTCGTTCTTTTTAAGATGCCTCAAGATCGGCAGTCATCTCTGCATATTCGGTCCTATCCTCGGTGAGGCGACAAAGTTCAGCGGCACTCACTATTCCCATCCACTTCCAAATGTTCCATAACCATTACTCTCTTCTGCGACCGGGTCTCCTCCATCCGGCTACGATAATTTGCATATCTAAATAGTAATTCGTATCTGTCGTGCTCGAGCACACGTATTCTCCGACAACCGTCTACTCGTTCCCGAAGAGTCGACCGTCTTAAATAAATTAAGCTCAGGGTGAAGCCCGGGCTCGACCGCGAAACGAGCTCGCTCCTCAACGAGCCCTCTCAACTCGCAACGATAATTTTCATAGTTAGCCTCTTGCGCGCCTCGCCCGGTCAGACAGCGGCACGGGCTGCGTAGGCGCAGGGCACGCAGGGCACGCAGGGCACGCAGGGCACGCAGGGCACGCAGGGCACGCAGGGCACGCAGGGCACGCAGGGCACGCAGGGCATACCGTGGCGGCGGGCGGCGTGCGGGCGGCCAGCGCGGCGTACAGCGAGTGCAGCGGGTCGGCGGCCGGCAGCGCCGCCACGAACCGCGCCGCCACGCCGGCGCGCGCGCGCCGCGACAGGTGCCCCGCCAGCACCAGCGCGTGCCCCCACAGCTGCGTGGACATCGCGCACTCTGCCGGGGGACCGCGCCACGTTAACGACACCGAGCACTCCTCGATCGGTCGATACGCTCGTTAGACGCTGACCGAAACATTTTTCATGTGAAACATCTATAGCCGCGGGTGACGGTATATACGACGTATAACATAAAGGTGTGGTCAAAACAAAAAGACCCGAAGTCTATCCGATCTAGATCTCGTATGTGTTGTTACTGAGACATAATTATTAACTTTAATTTGTCATGCAATTTTAAATTAAATGCGCGCATGAGCGAGCGGCAGTGATCATACATGCAAAAACACAGAGGTTACTAAACCACTAGGGCTGTGACTTGTTTATTTTGATGTGACGTCACAATAGAACTATTTAATTAAAAATTACATAACAAGTTAAAGTTAATAATTATGCCTTAGTAAGTAATTATGCCTAAATCGAATACACTTTAGATCTTTTCATTTTGACCTCACCTTTCCGTCACACGTTGTAATGCGGTCTATATGTAGTAGTGTGTGCGGTATAAATGCTGTATTTGTAAGATATCTTGATAATGTTATGTCTTACGGATACTTTTGTGACGTACTTCAGTTATCATCGACCGATTGTCGCAGTGATACCGTCAGAGGAACATCGAATATAATTGTAATGCAAATATTTTCTTCTACCTGTGAAAACTGTATAAGGCTTTTTGTTTGTAAGAAACACTGAACTATTGTTTAAGTAAAATAGCCGTTTATTTTCCACGAAATAAAAATAAAATAACTATTACCGAAGTCACCGATTACAAGAATCGAGTTGTCGCAATTGAAAAAAAAATTGGAATTTAAAATTTTTGTACTTAATGAAGCAAATTCACCATTTTCTAAAAAAAATCGTAATATTTTATTTTTTTTAGTTTCTGTCGTAATCTGTTCACATACTTGTACAAAATAATTTCGATGTTTCACATCTGCCAGGCGTCCAGTGACGGCTCACAATTTTTTGAGTGTTTAGTAATAACTTTTTAGGTCAAATAAACATTCAACAACCATTTAAATGTAAACATTCATAGGGACCGGTTCATAGGGACAGGTCATTATCATCATCATCACTGATGGACGAAGACCTCCCCAAAGATCTCAAGGACAGCGACGTTTAGAGCTGCTCGCATCCGATAACTCCCCGCGACCTTCGCCAGATCATCAATAAACAAATATTTAAAAACCATTATGTCCGTATAGTTCCTGCACGCCCTCCGCACGCCAACAAAGATTTGACTATATCTAATTTGCTAAAGATACGCTGGATCTTTAGCAAATTCAATAGCGAATAAATTTAATTGAAGGTTGACGTTTTGTGGCACTACGACCACGCGACCCAAAATCGACCTTAATACAAAGAACAAGCAAAATAAACAAAAACACTGTAGAAACTTCTAGGGTGTGGAGTCGATGTCTGGCTCAGAGACTCTCCATGTCAATACAGGAGGACAATACAGCCAGGGGGTTTGAGCCGCATTTTTTTTTGGATTAATTTTAAGTTATCGAATTTACTTTTATTTTACATAAACTTAAGGTTTCGATAAGCTCAGACATTACATAATTTAAATTTTTACTTTTTATTTTCAAGTGCTGCACTGAAGCTAAATTAAATATTTATAAAACATTACATTACATAAATTATTTTATTGTATACCTTTAAATTAACAATTAGCAGCTTTAAATTAGCAATAAATTAATTTTAACTTATTTTATAATAATAATAATTTATCAAGAAATTTAATAATAACTTAAAAAATTAAGTAGAAAATGAGCAGATTTTTTTTTTTTTGTTTAAGTGAAAATATTAATCAGTAAAGTTCAGCCCCAGCCCTTCGACGCTGGGTCGATGCTCGGATCGCGCGATGGTGGTGCGAACGTGTCGAATTTAACCTTATCTGTTTGATCGATGCTTTCTATCAACCGTGAATTCAGGAACTGAATTGGACGGAACTTGAGCATAATATTAAATGAGAATGCCACAAGCACATTATGTCTACCACATAATGTTGTAAAATAGAAGTAGTACGATTGTCTCGGCGTGCACTGACCGAGCGCGTCCTGGCGGTTGCCGCTGGTGAGCAGGTCGCGCAGGCGGCGCACGGCGTCGGCCTGCGCCCCCGCCTGCACCCCCGTCTCCGCTCCCGCCTCCGCCCCCGTCTGCGCAGCCGCCTCCGCATCGCCTGCGCACAAAAAAAAACACATTTTCACTTTCGAAAAAAGTCAAATAACTTTAAAAAAACATCGTAAAAGTATGAGCAATTCACGGTTAATTTTAAAAGAATTTAAAATAAGCAACACTATGAAATTACAAAAACACAAATGTTAAAAAAAAATATCCACGAGCAGGATTTGAATCTGCACCTTTCTACATACAAAAAAAAAATTTTTTTCAACATTTGTGTTTTTGTAATTTGTTCGCAACAAAATTTGCGTTAAAAGTTATATAGAGAAAACAAAAACATTTTAACACTATGAAAAATAAATAAATAAATAAATAATATGAACGATATTGCTTTTGTTTCGAGAAAATTTGCCAATCGCCTGAGATGGCATTTTCAGCGTCATCGGACTTTTTTGGGGACGGCAAAAAACTGGAAGAGTTCTTCGAGCCGTACAAAATGAAACTGGTAGGTATTCTAGAAGGAATGCGGAACAGGGCACGGGACGTGGGAACGGGGGGACACGCACTGGTGCCCCCCCCCCCCCCCCCCCGTTCCCTACTAGATCCTCCGGCGCGGGTTCGCACGGCGCACGTACCGATCGCGGCGGGCGGCGAGGGCGGCGGCTCCGGCCCGCCGGCCTGCGACGCCGCGCGCCGCGGCTCTGCCGGGTACGCACACTCTAATAAACATAATACAACATTTTGATATATCACTTGGGCTACCGATAGACAAAATTACAAACTGAGTTTTATGATAAAGCCGAGGCGTACCGTCGTACTCCTCCTTGGGCGGTTGCGGCGCATATTCGTGCTCGCGCGCGTTCTTCACGAGCAGCTCGGCGATGTCGGTGCCCACGACCACCTGCGAAACGTACCCTCATCAGTATTTAACTCTACAGCCGATTCATTTCGACATCGGTTATTTTTAAAATAGCTTTTCCTACGTTTCTTACGCTCATTCTTCTCCACGGCTAAAAGACGTCCCGAATAGGTAGTAGGTCAAAAGTCTTCAAAGTTTATTCGAATTAAAATTGACTTTTGACTTTATTACTTACCGGCTGTGCCCTGCGGTTTCACCCGCGTTCTATTAGTCATAGCGTGAAATGTATAGCCTATAGTCTTCCTCAATAAATGGACTGTTCAACACAAAAATAATTATTCAATTCGAACCAATAGTTCCCGAGGTTAACGCATTCAACCAAACAAACAAACGAACTCTTCAGCTTTATAATATTAGTATAGATAGATAGGATAGCTAACAAATAAAAACTACTGTAAATCGATGAGCAGTCTGTGCGTCTGCGTCGATTCATCGGACCCTCACTCACCCCGTTCTGCCGCAGCAGCAGCGCCAGCAGGTCCCACAGCAGCGCGTGGCCGGGCGCGTCCCTTGGCGCGGCGGCGGGGGCGGCGGCCGCCTGCGCGCGCCCGAGGCAGAACTCGATCACACTCTTCTTGTGCGTTACACCTGCGCGCCGAGGCAAACCTTCAGCCTACATGCAATACGACTAGATTCCGCTTGTAGCTGACTATTTATTGTTCATTTTTGACGTATTGTATATTTGTATGTGTATTTATTGATGCTTGCCACTGAACAATAATTATCTGTTATGCGAGGCTGGAAAGTTGTCTTTCGCGCGAGTGCTTAAATCGAAACCCGAGCGAGCGAAGGATTCTAGTTCGCTCGTGGTTCAATAGAAGAATCCTGAGCGTAGTGAGGGTTTCGAGGCACGTGACGCAATACAACTTTGCTGCCGAGCGAAACACAACTTTTCACCTCACCACTGCGAGAAAACAGTGGATGGAATAAAAACAGTTGGGCTTTATTATAAAACAGTTTTATTACGAATTCATATAATTTTTTAAGAAAGAAAAGTAAGGGTGTCAACAAACAAGCTTTAAATTCGTATTATACTGACTCTTTTACACACCTATTAGTGTGAGCGGGACGGCACAATACGAAGTTCGACTTTCTTATTTCGCAGTATAAGAATAGTGTACACCGTAGTGTTCATAGTCTCGTTTTAAATTCAAAAACCTTTTCCACACAAGCGGGGAAAAAACGCTTTTCCACCCAGATTTTGAAGGAGAAAGTGAGCCTACTTTTGAGCGAGTGAGGTGAAAATAAAATTACTTTGAATTTACATAACGTATTTGGAGTTATTGTATTAAATGATACCACAGGTGTCGCGTACTCACCCAGCCGCAGCGGGCCGGGGCGCGCTCGCAGGCGCGCGGCGGCGGGCGTGTGCGCGAGCGCAGCCGCCAGCGAGTGCAGCGTCACGCGCGCCGGCCGCCCGTCCACGGGGTACGCGGCGTGCACCACCACCGCCTCGCGCGACGCGATGCTGCCCTGCCCACATTATGTTATTGCATGAGTCGAAAACGTCATTTGAAATCGCTTAGGGGCATTTTAAAGTCTAGTTTTAGCCAGCTCGAAGGACCAATGTTCGGGCTGCCCCGATGGTAGAGATAAATGATAAGAGAAGATAAGATAAAACTGATGTAATTAGACAATAAAATAAAACAATATAAATTTCTACGACTAAATGGTAAAATGGTAGGTAATGAGTACGCGCGACACTCTTGGTAGGTAATTGCGAACTGGTTTGTGCAATACAATTTAATGGTGCAAATGAGGTCAACTCTGTGCTGCTAAAGGAAATATGCACTGTACGTAGCTAGCTCGTACAATATGCACTGTACGTAGCTAGCTCGTACAATATGCTGTACGTAGCTAGCTCATACAATGCCTTTTGGCTAAACCTATATATAACGATCTGGTGTAGGATACGTAGCGCGATCGGCCGGGTGCCTACCTTGATGTGCGCGGTGGAGTACCGGAAGGGCGTCATGCGCTCGGAGCGCACGGTCGACTCCTCCAGGTGAAGGTTCAGCGACGCGTCCGTGTTCAGGTCTCTGCAGGCCAGGGCGGGAATACATAAAGGTAATTTAACATAACTTTACGTCTTTCATATAGAATTTCCTGATATAAACCATAGAATAGAAGAAGAACCTTTCCTTCGGGCGATTCCTGCATACCATCGTGTTTGCAGTCTATTTCCACTGAACATCAAGTGAAATGGGGACAATTGCATACCTTACAAAAATCTTTACATAAAAAACATACCTCACCCAAGTCCTTTTTATATATTAAGTATACCAACCACTTAAACATCCATTTAAATTATTTAAAGTACCGTTCGCTAAAACTACAATAGCTTACTATAATTACCCGAAAACTATTCAGCAAAATAATATTATTGAAGCCGCAAGCGAATTCAACGTAACGTTGATGTATTTGCATGCAATGATAGTGACATAGTGCCATGATAATGTATCGAACGCAAACAGTTTCTGTGCGACCGATGCAGAGCAGCGATGCGTGTTTAAAACGACCCCACCTTACACATAAAACACATAGGACAACATCCATATTATTGAATTATTAAAAGATAATATGTCAAAATACAGTTAGGAGGCCTATTACATCTCGACTGTGATTTTTGCGTAAAATGCCCATTTTCGCATTTTGTAGTAATTTTCCAGTTGTATTTATCGTTTTTATCGAAATAGGATAATAAATTCATGCTTAGTATTACAAATTTCCACTCTGCGAGAAAAAGCTGAGTTCGGACGGCCGGCGCATCGCATTTTGTAGTAATTTTGCAGTTGTATTTATCGTTTTTATCGAAATAGGATAATAAATTCATTATAAAATATTTATTCCTCATGAAGTAACAATTATTGTGGTATAAATTTTGTTCAATAATATTATATACATACACTTAATAAATGTAAGATGTGTACCTAGATGTGTGCAAGCAAATATTTTAGTTTTATTTTGCTTTTAAGTTAACGACATATTATTTTCTTTTGATGTCTGTAAAATACTATTCACCTTGACCAAACTTGATAAATCATTTGACTTTTATTATTATTTTATTTCTGTATATTATTTTATTTGAATTGCAAATATTTTAGTAACTTTTGACAACTGCGTAACTTTTCACAAACTTTTCTTTTTTCCTCTATGGCATGGACTACCATAGAGATGTGAAGTTTATAAGCTCCACAGATTATAAGTTAGGCCGCTGCGCTGTGGTTATAATATTGTTTTGACATATTTTTGACATATTTTTGAACAGGGACAATTTCTAGTAATTAATTTTGTATTTTTATTATAATGTAATTTAATTGGTTTTTGACAATTTAGAGTGTTAATTTTGTATTTTTATGTGTATGTAATTAATTAGAATATTTAGTCATTGTCATTTAAAGTTATTTGCATGCTACATTGTCAGCTGAGAAAGAGAAGAAAACTAGAATAAGACCAAAAATGTACCTTTCTCAAGCGCAAATTAAATATATTTATATTTATTATTTATTTATCGTAGATAGGAGAAAATCACAGCGATCTTAAAGCAATTTTCAAAGTATTTTGTTTAGAATAAGATTTTTTTTCTACGTAAAATCAATGATATCTAAAAATTCCGAGGCCGCTACGAACTATTCGACTACATAAGAGATAACATTCTATTTTTTTTATTTCATTTGTTTAGAACAGTAGTTCAATCTAGGAGCTCAAAAAAGTGCCTTTGCGCATTTTATGAAAATCTTTCTCTGCTATTTTGGGTTTCAATAAAAAGTTAAGCAAAATTTACAAAAAGCGAGGCCGCTACGAACTATGCCAATAGCTATTCTACACTATTCAATAAGTCAAAATTGTTAATGTATTTTCGATCGAGAACGCCAAAATTGGCCATTTTACGCAAAAATCACAGTCAAGATGTAATAGGGCTTTTAACCAGTAAAAAAGATAAAGGATTTAATTGTCAACAAGTTGTCAACAAGTTGGATTTTAATGTCAACAAGTTCTCAGACTGAGAACGAGACAAAGAACTAACGTTACAACAACCGCTTCTTTATTTTGTGCAATTGTTAAGAGGCGGAGCGCTCGCTAGACACGTACCTAGCTTTCAATTTACAGCGAAAGGTAATGTAATGAAAAAAGACGTAACATCACGACTAAAACTCAAAAAGTTAGCATGCACACAAGATACAGTGCTGAAGACGGCGTGTGTTCGGAACATGAACACTAGTAACTAGACAGTGGCGATGCAGATAAAGGGTTATAAAAGGTATTTAGGTAAGATGAGCGTGGCCGCTGCGCAGTGGTAGGCAGGTGCCCGCGGGCGTACCTGTCGGAGAGGTCGGTGCGCAGCGACGGCGCGTCCAGCAGCGAGCCGCCCGCGTCCGCGCGCGCGTAGTACCTGCGCGTGCGCACCCGCCCGTCAGCCACGCGACGCCGCGCGACCCACGACCATTACCGACATCAAACATGTAGGTAACGATTGTGGCTCGGCAGGTCTCGAATGCAATCACATTTGCTATGACCATTGTACAGTGCGTCAGGTCCGTTACTGATGATTATATTATGTGTGACTGATGCGATGTGACAGAACATTTGAAAGTCGAAGGAAAATTGTTAATATTGTGACCGTTTGAGTTTTATAGAGATATTTAAATGAAACTGTTACATGACACACGGTACCAAACTCAAAGCATTGCACGAAGCGTTGCGTGAGTGCAAACACGGCTATATACAAATTAATGAATACATACATGTAAACGATGGTACATAATAATCCTACGTTTGAGGCACGAGTGCCCCAGTGTTAATCGGGTAATCGGGCCGCGGCGGCAGCGACTCAGTAAGCATGGCCCGGAGTCCGAAGACTTCGCAGTAACTATCCAGTAAGCACGCTCCGAAGTACGCACGCACTCGCCCACATCGTCATGCCGGAACCCACGAGTCATAAATAACTAATATCGATCTACTTTATGATTTCCCATTGGTGGTGGTGGTATGTATATGCGCATTAAATGACAAATTTTATGATATTGCAGTTTGAAAAGGTTAATATTATGAAATATGAAAATATGCTTGTGAGAATTTAAAAAGATTTTCATCAATATTTTTTAATATTATTATGGTGCAAGAGATATAAAATAATTTAAGAAAATATCCCTTAGACTAAGATATAAAATAGGTCTTAATGGATGTCGTGGTAGTCTAACTACTGATCCTAAGTCAGTTAGCTGGCACATACTGGAGTTGATAAAATAGTTTATATTGTTAGTTTTATTACAATTAAATATAATACAAATTACTCGATTATTATAATTATTACTTATTACTCTTACACTGAGTAGCACTAAAAAAAAAATAGATATTGAACATCACAGGCGACAGGCAGTTTTGTTTTAAATATAGTATACCTTAATTTATTTATTTTTTAAATATCGAAGCTAGAATTTGCCAAACGTGATAAATAACATCATTAAATGATTTGTCCCAAAGCAGTGTCTGTACAGTTGCGTCGTGAATGACAGCTATTTCTGTACAATTCTCATTCTTGCTACTTAATAAAGCCTTGTCAGTTACGTGGGTTACAAAAAGATGCAGATTAATACTCAAAGTAATCTTGATGTAAGCCCACTCCTAGCGCTAGCGCGTTAGTTTACTGAAGGGGATATTACAAATGTGTCAAAAGCGTATTAACAGAAAACATAAAAAACATCTATACGCATATACATACAAGTATATATTTATTTTAATGGACGGTGTATAATTTACTAAAAAAGCACCAACGCCCACTTTAAAACTAAGTTTTAACAACTATTACATACTGAATGGTAAGCAGTGAAGACCCAATGTGCGTCGAATGTGAACCTCATCATGATTTGGCTTTATAGTATTCTAATTATTTCATTACATAGGTTTAAAAAGATTAAGTAACTACCTAAAAAATATTTTGTTTTACCTTCCAGAGAAACGCTCCCTTGTTATTATCACATCTGAAAGAAGCGGCTGCCTCAGGTGCGGCTGCTCCATGTGCAATGAAATCAGTGTAAGAGTATCAGTGTAGCTCCTTATGAAGAGCAGTCGCCTGGACCGGCAAAAGTCGTGGCTTGGAGTCCTACTGAGGTAATCGCCTCTTTCAAGTGCTATGTATGCCATATTCGTTAAAAAATATAGAATATATATTTATTTATTTATATTATTATAAACTAACGGTAATTTTAATGAGGTTCCAATAAATAATCCCAATAGGTTTCTAGTAGGTGGTATCACATTCGTTAATTCACCAGGGTCCTATTTCATAAACATGGCTGGCAAAATGTCTACAAATTCTGCTTTCCATTATAAAAAAACAAATACAAGTAGTCAGCTTATACAATTGTTGCACATACCACGTCTAGGAATTACAACCGGACGGAGTTGCAGCACAACGTCGGCGGTGTGTGTGTGTGTGTGTGTGTGTGCGTGTGCGTGAGTCGTGTGTGTGTGTGCGCGCGCGTGCACTCACGTGTCGTTGCCCTTGAGGCCGGCGGCGGAGGAGCGGCCCGAGTGCAGGCTGCCGCGCTCCTCGCCCGCGTAGCCCGCGCCTGCAACACGCGCGCGTTACTACCACGCCATGGGCCAGGTGTCAGTGAACGGGTGGGGGTGGGGGGTGGTGAGTACCTTCCTGCTGCAGCCTGGCGTGCATGGCGCGGTAGTCGTGCGGCTGCGCGGCCACGAGCCGGCGGTACAGCTGCAGGTAGGCGGCGGGGTCGGTGCGGCGCAGGTGCTCGTAGTACTGGTACTGCAGCGTGTACGCGTCCGCGCCCTCCGCACCCGCCGCCAGCGCCAGCTCCGCGCCGGGCCCGCCCGCCTCGTACCCTGCCGCACGCCACCCACATCTTTCAATACTTTATCGTCAGCCCGCAACGTCGGGTAGGCATTTATTTTTTTCACTGTATTTTATAAATATTTAATTCAGCTTCAGCGCAGCAATTAGCAAGTGCTTATTGCTGCGCTAAAATAAAAAATAAAAAAAGTAAAATAATTAGTTTTGTTTTCGCAAAATAGGTGCAATCTATTTTCATTCATTTAAGTTCCAGTGAAGCATAGATTTCATACACGCGATAATACACTGACTTCGACTACTCTGTGTGCGGCGCGTGTTCACTGCATCTTTTCTATTATCGTTTACTAAGATTGCCGTAGGATAACGTGCAAAGAACTAGAAATTCGATAACCGCGTCGCAAGAAAGACGTGCACGCGGCCTCGGCCATAGCCGCGTTTCTGTTTCGTCAGTGCATGGGTACCTGCGTAGTAGTCGGCGCGGCGGCGGCGGCGGTCGGCGCGGCGGCGCTCGCGCTCGTCGTCGTCGGTGTGCGCGGAGCCGGCGCGCGGCGGCGAGGGCGCCCCGCCTGCGGACACAAACCAGCACTCACCGCCCGCCTCATGACAGCAGAGCCACAACGATATATCAACGTGAAATGCATCACATTCATTCGATATTCGAAAAAATGACACGTTGAGCAAAAATATATATTATATACTATTACATCATCATTGAAAATTCAATTTTTTTTACCTAAAAGATTCATTAGTCGTATTCAATTTATAATATGAATATATAAAAAAGCATTTATACATTTTTATATAGTGCCACATGATAATTATTCGAATTACAATACCTAAATAATAACACTGTCTAAGTGGCCGTTAAAGATCAGCAATACTTTACACATAAATATGTATTAAATAATAAGATAGACTGTACACCTTTACTTAATCAGATACATTTGAGAGTGCCCCGGAAACGTGAAAGGTCTTGTGTTAAGAAATTTCTTTTCTCCATTAAGAAATCTAACAAACGTTACGTTGGCAATAGTTTTATCCGGCGATCATGTTAGATTTATAATAACAAATTTTTGGATGTGGACATATTTCAAAATTCATTAGGAAAATTTAAAACAAACCTAAAAGCCTTGTTGTATCCCTGTGAGTGTTAGTGTAAATGCAATATTATTATTTAATTTTTTTAGCCATAAGTGTTATTCATAACTACTCAGTTGTTCTTAAACCAGACACAATTGAAATTCAATTGTTCTATGGCACTGTGGTTACATTGGCCGTCCAAGTATCTACATAAGTTAATTAAGGAAACTAAAGGTCTAGACACGTGATAGAATCATGTAATACACATAGTATATTGACTGTTTGTTTCTGAAATAAATAAAATAAAAAAATATAAAAATATTTCGTGCTTGTTTCCTGTTTAGGGTAACCAGAGAGTGGGTATTATTGCAGTTATGAAAGCGAGACGCGTGTAGCGGCGTATATACACGCGTCTCATTTACACGACTGCAATAACACTGCTATAAGAGCTCATGGTGAGGCCCCAAATAACAATGAACGCTTTCAACATTCTATCTAATATAGATAATATTGTTAAAAATGTTTATCTAACAAAGATTCTAAAGATTTCTATATCTGTATTACAAACGAATCTAAAACAAAACTATATGCCAAAATATGATCTGAAATATCTGTTTAAAACTAAAGTTATCTCTATCTAAATTTGTTAACAAAAAGTAAGGCAAACCCGGGTGTAATAGTCTACGTTTTGAAATAACAAAGCTTATGTTATGTTTAAAATACAAAGTCCAAGTCCATTGATCGTGAGAGCATGGAAGTTATGAAATGAAACAAGTGTTTGAAAACAACGCCCGTACTGAAAATCTCGAGTGGTTTGAGAGATAATATGATAGCCGCTCCATAGATAGTCCTGACAGATACCATCTAGCGCCCGAAACTTGATGAAGCGTAATTTTTAGCTTTAAGATATTATGATTATCTTTATTAACTCCAAATAAAAACGACATCAAAGACATTGGTGATAAAAGCTCTCATAACAGCAGCAATGTACAGAGATGGCTCGTAAGCTGGGTGTTACTCAACTCCAAACAGTGGCATGCATATTATACACGTGACGTGTGCGGGCACAGTGCACGGCATGGCACAAACTGTACTCTGTTCATTGTACCTTCTCTCCTACTACTATCACTAGATTTCGCATCGCTCGAGAATGTCACGACTGAAAAATAAATACAACACAGCCGTCACTCCATGTCTGAGAGGAACATGTACAGTTAGACAGACAATCAAAATTTAAATTATTGAAGAGATAAGGTTAAGAGAAGGCGGAGCGCAGGGGAACAGACAAAGTCCTCACTAATTACTAGTAATATGTTCTAATATCTTTCTTCAAAAATATAATTTAGATCGCTATATTGCGATTCGCCGAAATACATTGAATCCCCTTAAATTGAATGATGCTAGTCGTACCTCTCTTGCGGTCCTCGTCGCGCTCCTTGCGCAGGTTGCCGTACTTCCTGGTGGGGTCGATGTCGCGGTACTTATGCTCGTGGCGGTCGCCGTAGCGGTCGCGGTCGCGGTCGCGGTCGCGGTCGCGGTCGCCGTGGCGGTGCGAGCGCGCGCTCTCGCGCTCGATCGTGTTGTAGCGCCGGTACTCGCGCTCCTCCCGGTACCGCGAGCCTTCGTGTCGTGGAGGCTTCGACGACGTGTACGATCCCTCTCTTTGGCGTCTGTATGTTATAATAAAAACATTCAGTAAACCCAAAATAAGAAAACCACACCAATTTTAATGGCAATGGTAAGCATAATTCTTACTTTACAGTATATTATAGTATTATAAGTAATCGGCTGCGTACCTCTGGTATCGCTCGCGATCGCTGTAGTAGTCGGTGTCCTCGGTGTCGTAGCGCTGGCGCGGGCGGTCGGGGCTGGCGCGCGCGCGCCCGCTGCGGCGCCCCCGCTCGTCGCGCTCCCTGCCCCTGTCCTTCCGGTCGCGCTCTGGCCGCCTCTCGTCTCGCGTAGACCTTCTCTCAGAGTCTCTGTCGTTTTTCCTTTCTCCTCTAGAATATCTCCCTTCCTTCTCTCTATCCCTGGACGGTTTATGCTTGTCTCTTTTTGGCGAAGACTTCACCGATCTGTCCCGCTCGGATGTCTCTTCCCCGGATGTGTTCACGTGGTTTAAAGATTGCCTTCTGGAACTGCCCAAAGAATTATCCAACGGCTCTGACGCTTCAATTCTGTCCCCGACGGTTTCAACAGAGTTCACATCGGCGCCGTCCACGATCTGTTCTCTCGAATACGTCAAATCGCCTGATGAAATCATACTCAAGTCCTGCAAGTTTTCACCTTCCATGACGATCTCCCTCTGCTGCTCGTCGGCTCGTGAACTGAAATCCGGGGATGCATCGTTGCTAGATTCTCGTGCGCCGATGACACTTCTAGATGGATTTCTTATGGATTGTTCGGTGTATTCTGATCCATCCATTATTTGTTCTCTTACATCAGCTAGCCCGGGCTCTGGAGACATGGCATATTCATGATCAACTCCTGTAACTACTCTCTGCTCGTTAGAACCCACATAAGGACTAGATTGATATTGCGAGTAATCGTTATTGCTGGATCCTCCAGGCACCATTCTATCTAAGCCGACAGGCCTTCTTTCACTGTTTCTAGTGGAGGTTGGCTGGTTGTAATTATCGGATGTTTGTTGACCTTCAGCTTGTCGATACGGTCGCCCACCGCTCTCCATTTGTTGTCCATCTATATGTCTATCTAAATAGTTATCATTTGGTTGGTTGTATATTTCCTGTACTTCGTTTTGTTGACCAGGAACCATTCTTGCCAAACCTGGTGGGGGTTCATCACCTGCCATATTCAAGTTTTGAGTATATTCAGATTCTTGCTGTCCAACCACCATTCTACGTAACCCAGGTGGAGGAATATTGCAACTAAACTCACTATTTTCACCATAATTTCCACTTGACAAATGTGCAGTTTGTAAATACTCATTCCTGTCATTTTGTGGTGCAACTTCCAAATTATCAGGAATCTGTTGAGTAGTAGGCAACGGTCTGAAAGCGGTGAGTTGTGGTTGGTCTGGCCTCTCAGAATTGTCAGGAGTAGTTTCTAGGTTAGCACTAAAACCCAATGGAACTCTGTTATGTTGAGATATTTTATTTACCACAGATGGTGACATTAAATTTGTATTAGATATCTGAGAAGGGAACTGTTGTACGGAAGGATTTGGTGTAGTTGATTTAACCATGTTTTTATGAGAGAATGGTCCTGTAAGTTTGTATGGATTCTGGGAGGACATAGGTGGAGGTAAATTCGTTGGTGGCAGCGATGCCGAGGAAGGAGGGGGTGGTAGTGATGTAGATGGTGCAACCGATGGTAGTTGTGCTGACGATGCTGCAGGTGGTACAGGCATTGACGCAGAACTCGGATCATAAGATATATTCTCAGCATCTGGCGATGGAACCACTTGGGATATTGGTGTATGGACTAATGCCAAACTTGATAATGAATATGATTCTGACTTTGTATGAGGATATAAGGGTGCTGTTGTATTTTCTTGAATATTGTTCAAGTTTGATTCATTATTTGTTGCTAAAACATCAGGGACAGGATTTTCACTGTTACTAATGCTCATTTCCTGCAAGGAGCTCGACAGTTCATCTTGACTGTTATGCCTGCTGTTATGACTTGGAACTTGATCCACTAATGTTTTATCATTTAGAGGTTTTGACCACTCAGCATTACGCGGATACAATTCGTCAATTTCAGACTGAGAGTAGTTAAAATTAGAATGATCAGTGTTTAAGCCAGGACTACTTTTACTAGAATTTCTAGATTGGTTTTCACTTCTATATGTGCCCTCTGATTGCGTTTGAGGACCATCACTAGATTCTTGTGACATCTGTGATTCTATTGACCATTGAGGGGTCAAATTATCTAAGTGGATTCGTTTTCCTAGAGCGAGATTTGGTAAATGTTCCTTGACAATGTCTCTGTCATTTAAAGTTTTTACATCGTCGGCTGCTTGTTGACTTGGCACATTGCTTGGGATGCTTTGATGGTGTATGCTATTTGCAGTGTTATTATCCACAGAAGCATTCTGGATAGGCATGGCTTGTAGTGAAGCAAGAGAACTGTTCTCTGGTAGAAGAGCAGCAGCAGCAGGTGGTTGTGTTCCATCCTTTTTCTCTTCCATAGACCAGTTCCAGGTGTCAGTGGAAGCAAAACTCTCCTCTATCACATTTGCATTATTAAGCACTTGCACTTGGTGGGGTGAGGAGGCTGAGAGTTGTGTTGCACTCTGGCCAGCACTTTGTTGTGCTTTTTGTGCTTGTTTTGCAGAATCTTCCCATCCCCAATCCCAGTTGTCTTCCCAGCTGTCTGAATTTGGTTTATTTTGTGGGAAGGTGGGTTGCACTTCTTGATTCTGGTAAAAAGTTTGCTGATAACCTGGCTGGGTACTATTGTACTGACTATAACTTTGATTGTATTGTGCAGGTTGCTGATAGAACTGGTTGGCATTGGTTCCGAACTCCTGCTGTTGATACACCTGGCCATATTGTTGATTATACTGTGGCTGCGGCTGCAACTGAGGCTGAGGAGGTGCCTGCCAATATTGTTGTTGCTGTCCACTGACCTGATTGCCTCCCTGATAGTTAGGAGGATACATATTTTGCTGGCTCCCATATGCCTGAAATAAATTTAAAAAATATGACATAGAGATAGAGATATCCCAATAGGAATTCTCACATGGGAAAGTTGACAATAGAAACATTGTCAATCATATGATACATATTAACTAGTGGAATCAATTGCACCACGTCATTGTTTACGTCGATGGTGCCGACAAAGTAACCTACAGCAGTTACCTGGGGCGCGCTGAAGGGCGGCTGGTCGGGCCCCGGCGGTGGCGCGGCGCCGCCCTGCGGCCGCTTCATCCACGACATGCCGTCAGCTGCCAGCGCTTACGTAACATTCGCAAAGGAGCCGCACACATATGCTGCGACTGCGGCGACTAGCCTCGTCACTATCATAAAAACGACCGACACATGAAATACTTTCACTCGCACCACATCAAAAAGTTACAACTCTCGCTAACCACCGATAAGCCACAGGTAGTTATGAAAATTATCTGTGTTTAATTAAATGAATAATAGATGATATTTGTTCTGGTTGTTATTTCTTAAACATTTTTATCGAATATGTTGACAGCAACCCATCGATCGAAGGTGCCCTGTTGGCAGTGTAGCCATATTAAAACAAAACAATAAAAAAACTTATTTCTTATTTAGAGTATGGCGACTAAAAATTAAAAATGTTGTATTTTATTAATTTCTGAAGAGAAACTCTTCATTGATTAGTTATTTCATCACTGATTAAAATTATCATCCATTCTAAACAAAATATAATAAAAAGTTATATAAAAAATATGTATATTATTACGTCAACATAAAGAACACTAGTTTGTGTTTCAATATTGAAATGTCCTTGGGCCCATTTGTGGACATTATAACTAGTTTTAAGATCATGTATGGATAAAGAACAGATTTATGATTATGATTCTAAAGACTAGGCTTAAAATTCAAAGACACTTAATCCCTTTGCTTTTCATTATAGGAAATTAAAAAGCTACAATATTTCTTTTAGCAGGGTTGCCAACTTAGGGGTTTTCCCCCAAATTTAGGGGGTAAATAAGTGAGATGGGATTTTTTTAGGGGTATTTTTAGGGACTTTTGATTTTTCATATTTAGCGCAATCTGTTGACATTTGGACAAACTGTGTTCAGTGTTGCGGATTCACTGTATAGATGGCGTTGCTATCTTTCCAATTTTAGGCTTGTATGTAAGGGTCCCCTCCCTGCATATATTATTACAACTATTCTGTGGTGACTGGACTGTGGTTACTTTGTCTATGCTTACTGGAAATACGTTAGTTGTTGACGACGTTGTTTACTTGTTTTTAGGTTATTCGGATTAGCATTTGTCACGGTTTCAATTTCGAACGCAAGTGTCGAGCGCGCATTCTCTATCTATAATATTGTCAAAAGTAAGTTGCGGAAGATTATCTATTGAAATGCTAAAAAGTATGACGATGGTCCGATTCACATTGCAACAAAATGGTGGATCTTGCATAACAATTAATCCATTCACCAAAATTTAATACCCAGTATGATTTTAAACATTCAAAACCTAAAGAAAATGAAACGTTATTTGTAATATTAAATTAATTATGAATAACTAGCGACCCGCCCCGGCTTCGCACGGGTGCAATGCTGATACACGCAACCGCTATGTCCCTGCATTTTAAATCTGTAATATCTTTGAAAATATTTATTTTAATTACATGCTGTAAAGAGTCATATTGATCTTTATTAAATGCACAATGTATTTAAGGTACTAAGAATTAATGCTGTATTGCTTAAAATCACTTCGTAAATAAGCTATTATTTCTCGTAAAAAGTAAAGGATAAAAAATGATTACTGTGGGGTTTTTAGACCTTTTTAAGGTGTACAATAGTGTAGTACATTATTTTGATCTATCTCGTAGGGTTCAGCCAGCGTTGGCAATGTAAGCGCAAAAAATGCGAAACCTCTAAAATTATCAGTGTTTCTCTACTATATTAAACATGAATTTATACATATAAACGTTCCTATTGAATCAAGAGTGAGTTTAGATAGAGATCTATTAAAAAAAACCGCATCAAAATCCGTTGCGTAGTTTTAAAGATCTAAGCATTCATATTACATACATAGGGACAGCGGGAAGCGGAGCGGCTTTGTTTTATACTATGTAGTGAAGAATAGGTATTACAAAACGTTTTGTGGTTGTTTCTTTTTAGGGGGATTTCTAAGTAATTGTGGCGATTTTAGGGGTTTTTGACTTTAGCTTAGGGGTAAATATTTTTGGGAGTTGGTAACACAGCGTTCCATTTCCATAATTCCATTCCAATTCCAACCAACAGCAACCAACACCAACAAAAGTCACAAAACTAAAGTCAAACAAAACCAGAAAGTAGGTAACTTGTATCCAATTATCCCTAAAGAAAATTGTATCTTGTATCACTTGTTAGTCTATCCAAAACAGACATCCAATGTTTTTTCTGGTTTACAGGTACAAGCTTTGATTACATATTTATTTTATTTATTTTTATTATTATAGTAAATAATCAAAGAATACTAGTTATCTATTCAATTTCTTACGTAGGTACCTACTTATATAATGGCTAAAAGAAGTAATCCTTACACTGAAGATTTCTTACCTCAAAGCAAAGTTCACGTAGGATTGAAGCAATTTAATAATAATGAAGATAGACTCAAAAAAGTTTACGGTAAGATTACATACCTACATCAGATTACTGAGATAGTTACCTAGGTACCCTCTTAACATTTTATTATCACATTGTGAACTTTTTGCCAACACATTTATTTGGTAAACGTACCTATATATCAATACCTCCAGTGGAGGATAGGAAATAGTATATGATGCCATTGTCACTGAGGTCATCTTATCTTATCTTAGTAGGGCCTGCTGAGGTTTCCCTCTCGCAGCAACACTTCGACCCATCGGGATCTTTTGTGCAAGCTCAGGACCAATGAGCTTGGTCTCCAAGACCTCCCTGGCAAGTGTATCCACCATCTAGTTGCTATGGATTCCCATATGGCCTAGGACCCAGATCAATCTCACCTTGTTATATCCACCTAGCTTGTTTAGAGCTTTGATATGAGCTTGGCTGTCACTCAGAATTAATATATTACGATTTTTCATAGCTAATTCTATATTCTGCTTTGTGCATTGGAGAATTGCAAAAGTTTCAGTCGAAGTTGTCACTGAGGTAATATTACCACAGAATACTTAATAGTATGTATTACTATAATGGCCAGGGAAATAGATTCAAGGGGTTGCTTTAGTAATCGGCGGCAGTCGTAGAGGGGACGGGAGGGGGGAGGGGGTTAGGGGTGTGCCCCTTTTAAAGGGGGGAGACGCGGAAACCCATAGTTTTTTTTCTGCCATTTCTTATCAAGTAATCAATCACTACAAAAAACCTTTGACTTAAGTAGTTGTTTTTTTTCTTCTTTTTTTTATCTTTACGCTCCCTCCTTCCATTTGGCCCCCGCTACGCTGCGCTTCGCTCGGGAAAAAAAAAATTAACTTAACCTATCTAACAGCACAGAATACCGAACAGATTACATAACTTCAAACACGTGTAAAAAAAAACCACGCATCTCCGCGGGGTGGGGTGGGGGGGGGGTGTCATTGAAAGGTGTAACCAACCCCAATAAATACCAACCCTTTCAATTCCTAATTCCTGCCGCCGATTACTAAAGCCAACCCGATTCAATTTATTTATAATCATCATTATAATTAATTCTTCTCTTGCACTTGTCTCGGGTAGGTACTTAGGTCTTTCACCAACAACCCTTCTTTGTCACAGAAAAAACACTGGATTTGCTTTTTAAAGGCGCAAAGAAATCGACTATCACAGAAACTGCAGATCTCGCATTACCAGCACATAAAGATAAAATGAAGCAACTTTTTATTAATAAAGATGGTACCCTTTTGCACTCTGGCACAATAGTAAGTAATTGGTACAGTTAGTATTTTATTTACAAAAAAAATCTATTAGTATAGATACATCTAAGTACACTAATCTTTCTTTCTTTCCAGTTATTAGTTTTTTTTAATGTAATTATAATCATGTACCTTTGTTGAAACTTCAGATTCAGAATACAACTTCAACCACAAGACAATGCCAGTGTAGTGGATCCTCCGGGCTGCAGTGCACATACTGTGAGAGAACTGTGTGCTGCGAGTGCGGGCGCCACTGCACAATGTGTGAACAGTTTTACTGTTTGCACTGCTCACTGATAGGGTATGAATCAACCTTTAGGTCATTATATTAATCTAATTACAAGTTTGTAAAAATATTTAAAAAGTGCATAGTAACCTACCATTCAATTATAAAATTATAAACAATACTAAGTTAGCAAATGACTCTGCTCCACCAGTCAATTAAGTTTTAATGACAATTGAATGTATTTCCTTCTCTATTTAACACTATTCTGAAAGTGACAGCCAGAGACTTAATTGTCATTAAAACTTAATTGTCATTAAAACTTAATTGACGTCTCTGAGTATGGCAGTAAGTAATCTACAAATTACCAAGTTACATGTCACACTCACACACATGCATTTCCAGCTGTTTCTGTGAACACCTAAAATCTTAATTCAAAATGTTGTTTGTGTATTCATAAATGTCACTAAATAGGTACTTAATTAATATGATTTATATATGATTGACATTCCAAAAAAAAAAACCTATACTAATTGTATACCTAAACAAGACTGATGAAACAATAATGTTATGTTATGATACTATACTGGGATCAACAAATGGGAGGGACTGCAGGGATTTACTAGACTTATTATACTTACACCAGAATACTTGTAATTGTAAAAGCTTTCTATTATATGCTATCTTAACAGGCTCAGAATGGCAATTTTTTAAAATCCAAATGAAAAATATAAATCTTATATATAAAAGGAGAATGGGCATGTTAGTCTACCTACTCAGCACCAGCAAGCCATACATCAATGAAAAGGGCATCTCTTATACTTAAATTTTTTGTATGACCGCAATTGTGTAGCCTATGGGATTCTTTGTGAAAATGTCAAAAATAATTGCAGAGTGTCCTTCGTTATATTTTTAGAGCAGACTTTACATTTACTGTTCTATATTAAGACAGGTTTTTGCGAAAGAGAGGGCAAGGAGTGGTGTAGGATTCAAATTCCCAACGCAAGCGCAGCCCATATAATTGCTAGCTCTCTTACACGCGCCGCGCCGCGCTTGCTTTGTCTTCATTCGCACGTCTCGCTCGCTCCTTACAAGTTACAGTTTTCGCTTGACGTTGTTTGTTTGTTTCTTTTTTATTTATTTATTTATTTATTTATTTCTATAGGTACACAAACAGATTACAATCCTTACATGAGTACAGTAACATAATTGGTTAACCTTACTGGCTAGACGGTAATCCAAAAGGAGTGTACACACCGCCAGCTGCCCATCTGAATAATGTTATTGTGGATACTAGCATCATGTGATACCGCAATTATAATATTATGTAATAAATCACCGAATTTTTATTTTTGTTTTTTCTATTTTTAAATTCTTCCACCCCCTAGTACTTTTATGCTAATCGTTATTAGTTTATTAACATGTAATCTTTTTATTAGCATAGATGGCGTTAGTGCTGAGTAGGTAGACCAAAGTTCATATATTTTGCCCATTCTCCTTTAATTCTTTGAAACAAAATATTCATCCATCCATCCATAAGAACATCCATTATCCTTTACATACTTCACTTTTATTTAATTATTATGTTGACATACATTTACTGGTCAAAACACAAAACACTTGTTTTCTCTTTAATAATGATGTCACTTTGGTTGGTTGATTTGGTATTATTATTATACATAATTGTTATGTTCAATAAAATAACAATGAAGATAGAAGGAGACACTTAACTGTTTTATCTGTGTGTTTCATTATACATCATGCATTTATGATATATTGAAATTATGACTATTATGGCAGGTGTTAAATTAAAAATAATAAGTCTGAACGTTATATTTTATAGGTATGTAAATAATAAGATTTTTTTTTAAAGATTATATTTCCAAGGTAATCATTTAACAACTTTAAAGTACTAATTTATTTTAAAACTATTTATGACAAAAAACTACATTATTATATTTTATAGGTAAGTATGTAAATAATAAGATTTTATTTTTTAAAGATTTTATTTCCAAGTTAATCATTTAACTAATTTAAAGTACTTATTTGTTTGTAAGCTATTTATGACAAACAACTACTTTATCATAATAGCATTTTATTAACATTTTTAAAGCCATCATTATCATCATTACTATACAATTATAATAATATATACTTAACTTAATTAAGCACAAGTTCACCAGCTTTAATTACTTCTTTTGGCAGAGCTCCGCTCAATTCGGCAGTCGATCAGAAAGTGGCCGCTCTGTGCGGAGCACGTGCCTTTAAACAAGTCGGCCGGATTACGTCATCGATAATTATTACATTTTTTTTCTACAAATGAGTATAAAGTCCAATGTTAATACTTATGACATTTAGAAAATAATGATTAAAGTTGACAATAAATCCATTACGTAACACAAACATTGATTTAGTATTTAAACATCACGTGGTTGGACAAAATCAAGTTTAAACTAAAAATACATTGCTAACACAGTAAAATACATACGTAGATTAAGAAACCAACTTCAAAACATTACAACACTTAATAAATTAAGTTTATGTAGTTTTATTAATAAGGTGTACCTAGTTTTTACTTTGAATAAAGTGAAATCAGCTGTTATAGGTACATTTTAGCTTTCCTGTTGATTTAAAATAAAAATGGTTAGAGATACATTCAAATACATTAAGTTGTAATTCAAAACACATTATTAGAAGTAACCAATATGAATACCAGTAAACATAAACACTTGGTACATTTTTGTATTGTTTTTACTAACAAAATTCTTAATAAATCTATCACAGGCATATTATGGAAGGCACTTATTTTGTTGTAGCTCTGAAGGTGCCGGGGTGTGCGTATCCTGTTACTGTTAGATTGAAGCTGATGAAGAACCCATTGAGACCTCAAGACTGTTGTTTATTTTTATATTTTGTGATATACCTAGTTGGTTAAGTTAAAGATTTTGTTTTAATATAAATTTGTTTTTAATACTTAAAATAAAATATATAAAATATACTACAATAACTCACTATGCCTCACCTTTATTTATATAAAATATAATAACTTAAAACACAAACAATATATAACAAACTTAAAACATCCTCTTGATTTATATAACTTCACTAAATAAATACATACCTAGTTAGTAAACATTTATAAAATACAGTAAAAAAATTAAACGTCTACCAGACCCAGCCAGGAATCGAACCTGGGTCTTCCGCAATCCGGGCGGCTGCACTGACCGCTATTTTATAAATATTTAATTTAGCTTCAGTGCAGCAATTGGCACTTAAAATAAAAAGTAAAATTTACATAGTTATTGCTCAAAAACAATAAGTTTAGTCCACCAGCTCAACATAACTTTGTGCCGCTCAGGGAAAACGAAAACGACAATTTTATGGCAAAATTGTAACTGTGGTTAGTTAGCAGGCTGCCTAGTGCGAGTTTTATTTGCAATTCGACCACGTTGACGAAAACGTGACTTTGTAATACTATACTACTATACTTCTGGCCGAAGGGAGTGGTGTTCAGACGTTTTCGTGGAAGGCTACCTTTGAGCGCCACCGATCGCGATGCGACACCGAAAGTGTCGAAATAATTACTAACATAGATTAAGTTTTATATTACTAACAAAAATTGTATATTGGTATGTATATGTTAGTTTATAAGGTATTTATCTATGGGCCTGTTATTTTGTAACTTTAAATTGTTGCCTGAAAATAAACGAATTTATCTACACTAATGTTGTAACATTCTACTTATGTTTCCAATACTTGACTTATAATTACTACTGTTATAGCGCAGACAACAAAACACTCAATTTAAGCAATTTCACATGATGGTATAATATCCACATCGATATCGTAAAATCTCATTATAACATCAATAAAACGCGACCAATTAACCTGGCGAGCCTTATGTCAAAATCCTCATACAAGTTGTATAAAATTTTGACATTAGGCTGGCTTTTGAAAACAGTTGGGTTATACGTGAAAACTTCGTCGAAACTACTAAACTTACATACAATTATTATAAATAAACTATTGTCAGCTTTTACTCTTGTTGTTTGACTAATTGCATTAGTGAAGATAAAGTAGTGTATGCAACTGCATATAACACGGGTATTAAAACACTCGTTACTATTATGAAACTCGCTGCGCTCGTTTCATAAACTCACACTCGTGTTTTAATACCCTTCATTATATGACAGTTGCATACACTACTATTATTATTATTTATTATTATACTTTTATACCCAGGATACTTACACATAGGGCTTTATTGTGAAATGTAGGTTAGTATTATGGTGGCACTTCACATGGCTATTTGTATTCGCGTATTTGCCATATTTGGCAAATAATTGCCCTACAACACATGGCAATTATTTGCCAAATATGGCAAATACGCGAATACAAATAGCCATGTGAAGTGCCACCATTACAATATTTATAATCATTTTCATCATAATCATCAATTTATAAATATTGTAATAGGTACTAACCTATAGTATTACAATATTTATAAATTGATGTTAATATTTCATGGTCTCACTACATTTCCACCTTTTACAGGGTTAGGTTAGGTACACAATAATATTACAAACAAGGATCTTATACTATAAGTATGGCAATGTCTTCTGTGGTGACAAACATGGAAAGTAAAAATTTTAACATACAAAAATGATCGTTTCGTTGTCGAAATCGGATGGCAAATAAAACTCGCACCTGGCCACAGGGCCACAGGATACATAACAGTACAAGTACCTGAGCTGACCTTAGGTGGTGTCGCGTTGTGTATAAAACGTATTGGTTAGTTAGAGACTAAGGTGCGGTTCTTTGAACTTTATGCCTGCATAAGGTTGGAAATGTATTGAAGAAATTTGACTGTTTTGAGTAGTCTTGAAGAACTCTTTAATAAACTGACAGGTCAGGGATGTAATTAAAAGGATGAGCAAGGGATATCTCCCGGGCACGACGGGCTCAGTATTGAACACCTGAAATATGAGGGTGTACACTTGCCGAGGGTCCTGTCTCTGTTGTTCAATATGTGCATTAGACATTCATACCTACCTTCAGATCTAATGAAAATTATTGTGGTACCAATAGTCAAGAACGGGACGGGAGACATCTCGGACAAGGGAAACTATCGCCCTATCTCTCTTGCCACTACGGTGGCGAAGATACTGGACAGTTTCCTTGATACATGCTTGAAAAAGTACCTATTTAAAATTACATGACGCGCAGTTCGGGTGTAATGCTCCCTGGCCGGACCACCATTAAGTACTCGGATGCCTTATTGAGGAATAAAGGCTACCTTTAGTCTACTTTTCAATACCTACTTCAATATTTTAAGTACCTCAAAAGATTTTGAAATATTTTACAAATAAAGTGCGGCCGTAGAGCAGTACTCCCAGGCCGCGCCACCTTGAATTCAAACAATTCTTACAAATTTCCATAAAAGTCATTGACCTCATATTTAGTACCTAATTTTTACCTTATAAAGCACGTTAGGTACAACAAATCTCAATAGGTTTAGAATTTATAAGACATCAAATGTTGTCCGGCTGGAGAGCATACTCTGCAGCCGACCAACTTATTAATTGTTAAATGCCAACTATGCGTAACTCTATTCAAGTTTTGCTACCTATTGTCTACTTCACGTTAATTCATTTATTTTTGTCAAGTAACAATTAGTTTTTTTTTATAAAACTCAAATAATATTGCGCGGCCAGGGAGGATTTCTTTTTAGTGATTACAAAGAATAATATAATTTTCATCCTCCCATCTCGGAAAGAGTATTTTTGCTCTTCGATATCTGAGTGCAAAAGCCGTTTTTATTCGCTAGAGGATAAAGTAAATTGAATTTAGAACATCGTGTGCACTAAGTTTGTGAATTCAAAACATCATTAAACCTATTTACTTGTACCTCCATGGTGCCGAATTTATCATACAACCTTTTTTAATTTAGATAGATAGATAGATAACGTCTTTATTTGGACACTATAGAGACACACAATATACAATCGTAAATAAAAAAAACAACAATTACACTAAACTCTATTGTAAAAAAAACTCTATTGTAAAAGGTCTATTGTAATTACTAACAATATATGGAATTATTCTGAAATAAATACTTATTATTATTATTATTATAACACAAGTATTAAAAATACAAAAATGTGTGTGTGCCGCAGCATCTCAAAAGGGTCGTTGCTCAGCGTGGTATTCACTCGCATAGCTAGTGAATCGCTGATTATAATTTGTTAAAAACTCAGACTAGAAACCTTCTTGGTGTACTTTTTTTAAATTTGCTTTGCGTGCGCCTTTTTCTTTTCACGTCATATTGTTAAAACCTTAGGTTAAAAACATGAAACTTGAAAACAAGTGAAAAACCTAAAATGAGTAATTCTAGCGACGAGGAAGTTTATTTGACGCCAACAGAATTGACTGAAACTGTTAATAATGCGCAAATGAGCTTTTTCCCTCAACGAGAAGTATTTGAAACAGTACGACAGCTAAAGGAGCCAAAACTTTCTCCGAAAACGGCATATTTGGCATATTTTATTGAATTATCAAGAAATCAAGCACTCTACGCACGCACGCAAACACTATTTAATGCTAAAAGCAACAATCAAGATGAAAAAAGACATACATATCAACACATATCCCAAATTAGTGGCATTTTTAAAAAGAGCCTCATTTGCTCAACAACCAAAAAAATCAAGGGAATCCGATGAATCGGTACAACTATTAAGTACCTATGACCTATCATAATGTAGTAGTTAATACCTAAACTGAAATAAAAGTATCTTGTGATTGTAAATGTTTTTTTGCATTTAGTCATTTCCTCACTGAGGTGGGATGAAAAGTTACGTGTTCCTACTCGAGTGCAAAGATTTTTCACCTTGTGCTCTTTTGAGTCCCTCGCTAACGCTCAGGATTCTAATTTTTGAATCCTTCGCTTGCTCGGTCATCAAAATTGAGCACGCGGTTAAAAAGCAACTTTGCACTCTTGTATAACAAATAACTATTTCTTCACAGTGAAATTATTTAAAAAAGTACTATAAAAAATAATGATTGCTATCTCTGAAATCTTTTTTTTAATTAACTTTAGCCCGCGACTTTGATCGCTCTTTGAGTAAAATTGATACCATAATGGTAAAGAATAATAGTTATAATTTTCTTCACAGTGATTAGTTATGAAAAAAGTACCTTATAAAATAATGATTGCTATCTCTGAAATGTTTTTTTTTTTTATTAACTTTAGCCCGCGACTTTGATCGCTCTTTGAGTAAAATTGATACCATTATTGGTAATTTAAAAAAAAATCAGAGATAGCAATCATTATTTTATAAAGTACTTTTTTTTCATAACTAATCACTGTGAAGAAAATTATATTATTCTTAAATGACCTCATAGTGGGGCTCAGCAGGATGCGTGTCGGTTGCAAGGTGGTGTTAGTGTTAACATCAGCTACGCGGACGACATGGTGCTGCTGAGATGTTGGATGTATGCGAGGGGTACGCTGCGCCGCATGGCCTGGCATAACGTCAGGAAAAGCAAATATATGGTCTAAAAGGCCGCCGCTAAGTGTCCTGAATTTGTACCTCCAATCTACCTTAATGGAAAGGAGCTGAACAGAGTTTTCCAATTTAAATACCTAGGACACGTACTCACCGCCGACCTTAAGGACGATATAGATGTAGAAAGGGAGCGGAGAGCTTTGGCGGTCCGCGGTAACATGCTGGCCCGCAGATTCGCTCGCTGTACAGACCAAGTTAAAATTTCTCTCTTCAAGGCGTACTGTCAGAATCTGGACACGGGCGGTCTGTGGATCAGCTGTGCTAAAAGGTCGCTAAATGCTCTTCAAATCCAATACAACAATATCTTCAGGATGATGTTGAGACTTCCCCGCTTTTGTAGTGCGTCTGAAATGTTTGCGCTGACGAGAACTGACGGTTTTCAGACTCTCATGCGGAAAAAGGTGGCGTCGCTGATGAATCGATTGCGGGGGAGTGACTTTTAGTTTAGTTTAGTTATACTGAGCTGTGTCCGCACTTAGCCATTCGATTTGGCCATTGTACGTATTGTACCTTCTACCTACTCCAACCCAACCCAGATTATCCCAGAAGGCTTGCAGCCTTTTCAGGCTGATGCAGGCTTCCGCGAGTGTCCTGGGTATTTGGAGAAACCGTGTCCGTTCGTCTGCCACACTCCTCCAATCCATAAGCACGTGTTGTGGCGTTTCTTCCGCCTCCATGCATCCTCTGCATAGAGGGCTGTCGGTCACACCTATCGTAAATAGGTGCTTGTTTAGGGGACAATGGCCAGTAATAATGCCGATGATTTTACGGATCCTGTCCCTGTTTAATGTTGCGGGGGAGTGACAACAGCATCCTGAGGACAGTGGCAGAGGATCCGCATGCGCCTATATTTAGACACTTCGTGCGAGCGATGACCGAAGTCGCAAACAGCACCGTGTCGCGTTTGCATGGAGTGCCTCTTAGGTAAATGATAAAATAATAATAATAATAAGATACAGAAGGTGGTACTCTTGGACACGGCGCGGGTAGTCCGAAGGTTCCTGTCTCTGCAGCCCTAACCACCGGCAGCTTGAGCCCTGCCCCGTTGCCGGCGGTACCCTAGGCTAGGTTTTTTATAATATTTTTATGTTTTGCATGTGCTTTTGTATTTTACTTTTATATTAATATTATAACAAACCTAGGCCAAGAAAAAAAAAAGAAATAAAGAGATAATAATAATAATGTTAATAATTTTAATTGCGTTGCACCAATGTAAAAATGTATTTAAACTAACCCCTATTTTTAAGTTATTGTTACTAACCCATGGACCTTAGTAGTCTGAAATAAAAAGATGATTTGATAACTTTACAGAGTATGGAGGTGATGACGATTGGTCTGTAGTTGGCAGGGTCGGCACGATAATTTAGATGACCCCAGGACACTGGGAGTTCGATATGTTATGCCAAAACATATCGATCTTGTCAAGTATATTAAATACAGCATTTTAGGAATAGTTATTAAATATCTTCGGCTTAACAAAGCTTAATAAATAGGTATATTATAATATTGTTTTTACGTATTAATATACAGACGAATTAATCAACCTCTTTTTTTATTTGGTTAAAGTACCTAGTCTCTAAAAAAGTTAATTTAATTTAATTCATGGTTTACCTACTTGTAGCTTTCTCTGCGACAGTTTTTATGTTCCCATCGCTGTTTTGTTTATAAATGGAATAATACTAAGTTGCTAACTGCAGAATTAAACTGCATCTCTTCAGCAGTTAACATTTTGCCATATATACCTACAAATTGTCGTTTTTGTTAACGTGATCGAACGGCGAACGATCCTCGCATCAGCCACCCTGAAGTAATCCTCAGTCGTAAACAGTATCTATCTTATACCAGCAGAGCGCCTGCGCGCGTCGTAGTTCTTAACGCTGAGATTGTGGGTTGTGGGCATCTATTTAGAAATCGATGGTTGTCGGTCGTGACTCGTGAGCGTGACTTGTGACCCACAATGGGTTTAGCATTGTGTCTCGTGTACACACACACGAGGCCAACTATCAACTGAATATTTCACAATTGAATGTAATGAAGTCGTGAAAAAATTAATAAAACCTACATTAATTGTCACAAATACTTACCTAAATATTTATTCTGAAATATGAAATATTATAACATGAAAAATAGGTAAGTTGCGTTGAAATTACAAAAAATAAAACAATTTAACCGCAGCTATTTTATTTACAACATTATCATTATTAAATTACATTCACGTAGAATTTCAGTCAAATCCAGATCACATAGCTTTGCGTTATAGCCCACTCATGTACTTGTTGCAGCTGCAAGCGATTACCGTTGACTCTTCTTTAAACATATATTTTATTAGTTTGTTTATGTACAATAACATACAATACATTTTGTGCAACACAAAATATGATAACAATGCATAGAACATTCATGAAATAAAAGATATAAAACTGTTAATTGACTTCTTACATATAAAATGCCATCGTTTGTTAGTTAATAGTAAAAATCACATATACCCTATTTTAAAGTAAAATGTACATAAAAATACATACAATTCAATGTTTTTCGCTTATATTATTTATACCAAATGTAAATATAAAAATATATAACTTGAAAACCTTTAAGTAGAGCTTAAACAGACGACGAGCCCTTTAAACATAGGCACCATTTGTCACTTTTAAACTAACATTTCAACTAAAAGAAAGGCTTATCTTATATTTCATAATAGTAAGTGGCCGGAGATGAGTTTAGCTCATCTCGAAGGGTTGTACGGATACGAGTCTTTTCCAACATCTGAGTGTCTCCTACATAAATATATTGGCTTATCGGAGTAAGCGATTTCAAAAATCATGTATACATTACGTAAGTTTAAAAAATATAATATCTTGGACTTTAGTAAGTGTGGGGTCGACGGCGGCGGCGGCGGCGGCGGCGGCGGCGTGCGTCATCGCGGCGGCGGCGCTACTACGCGAACAGGTAGCGGTACAGGACGGTGGCCGCCACGCCCAGCAGCAGCGGCGCCAGCCACGAGCTCCACGCGCTGTCGCAAACATCGCACGGGTTAACCACGTCCCACGGCCACTCGGGCCACTGTTAGTGATGCATGCGATGTGGTATGCTTCAATGGTGAGTTAGCCATTTGAAAAGAAAGTATTCCATGCGAAGTAAACAAATCGTAAGAAGACTGAAAGATCTGCGCATTCGTGTTGCCGAGTACGGACCTGTTGCACCGAGACGCGACGCCCGCACATCCTATCCAAAACTGTCAAATTCTTTCAATAAATGTTCAACCAATACTTGACAGTTTGTGCAGGCGTGCGTACGGTGGGCATTGGCTTTATTTGAAATGTCCAAGTAAATACATTGCTTTTTGCTTCTAGTTGCTAGTTATGTTGACGAGCTCGACCTCGACGTCGATATTAGCTGTCGACAGCGTAAATGATCATATGCTCGTGTCCTGGGTGCCTACTGTGAGTTGTGTTTACTATCCGTATTCATTCGATTACGTTTACGAAAACGAACATTAGTATGGCATTGAAGCAGCGCCTCCTGGCGGCATACGAGAGGAGTTAACATTTTGCCATACAAATTGTCGTTTTCGTTAACCTGATCTATGGCGAATGCATCTCGCACTTGGCACCCGTAAAGCCCGTCGGACAATGAGACTCGGAAGCGGATGATTGTGAGGGTGTTATTGAAATGAGCAATCGATTGTTTGCACTCAATTATATTTATTGATAAACCTTTACAAATAAATCAATACACAGTAAGTGATATACTTATGCATAGATATTTTATTATTATTATACAAGCACCACAGAGGACTAGGCCATGATCATTCATTATGAGAAAAAAAGCATTCATAATTTCAGATAGATAGCGTGTCAATTGCGTCTAACCCGCTACCATAGCACACAAGATTTTAAAATCAAATTGTTACGCGTTTATCTTTCAATTGATTAGTAAAATTATCGTTAATTATGCATAATTATAACTAAGTATTTAGATAGCACTGTAACGTCGTATCTTCGTTTTTTGCTTAATTCAAATAAATACATCTCTCTCTCTCTCTAATTCAAATAATTAGATCTCAAATACATCTAGAATTGATTGAGGTTACCATTTAAGAGCGTTTACACCGCACACTAGCGCCACTAATGAAAAAAAAACATATCTAGTAATTAGAGATAGAAAATCGAATTATGCTCAATAAACTATTTGAATGAAGTAATTTAGCATTTTTACGTCACCTAATGAACACCTCACATGTCATGGTTTAGTTAAATAAGACGTTACGGCCACTTTTAACTATAACGCCATATTTAACTAAACCATAACATGTCAGGTGTTCATTAGGTGACGTAAAAATGCTAAATTACTTCATTCAGATAGTTTGTTGAGCATAATTTGATTTTCTATCTCTAATTACTAGATATGTTTTTTTTTATTGGCGGCGCTAGTGTGCGGCGTAAACGCTCTTAAAAGGCTTTTGATTAGTAGTCTTCGCTTAAATACAGGGTGTCCCAGGTAACCTGTACCAGCGGAGGTCTGTGGTCAGGGGACACTAATATCTATCCATTGAACCCTTCATGTATGTTCCGCAATATTTCGAAGTTTTCGAGATATGATTTTTTTTGTTTTATGTTCAATATTTTTTAAATTTTATGCTGTTTCCGGTATACCTTTTTTCGAGTGGTGTTTTTTTAAGATTTATTTTGCTAGTTTTATTGTTAAAATGTGTATTAATGTGTAAAAATAAAGAAAACCCAAATCCTAACTATTAATAGTTTAAAATTTAATCACAAATCTAAAATTTCTGTTTGAGAGAAATTTACACTTGACTTCAGATTGAAGAATAAAATATTTACAACCGACCGGATAACTTTTGAGTAATTTTAAAAACATTATGCGTTTCTTAGCTTTCAAAAAACATAAAAATTGGTACTACATAGGGCATTTTCATGTGGAAATGGAATTCAAAGTTGACACAGTCTAAAACCGTGAAATTTGTTCCTTTACTTTGTTTGTTTTTTGTTTGTTTGTGTACTTTTGTTAATATTGTTTTCTAAAGTTTACGCGAACACTACACATTGAAATGAAACAACTTTTACGGATCTACTCGCGTTTATTTTACACATTACTTTTTTAATGTTTATCCTGACGTTTCGAACCCTTTGCAGGGTCCGTGGTCACAGGGAGACTGAGGTGTTGGTCATCTCATAATTAGTTGGTAGCTTGTATACCCTCATTTAAATTTAATCAGGTGCGTTCCGTTTTACGCAGAAAGAGCTTACAGTATCTTTTGGTCTGGCAGTATGGTGTCGGGGCTGGGATTTAATATTTTGTATGATGGGATCCCAGGCTGGTAGTAGATTCCAACCATCTTCTCTATTAAAATTAGGATTAAGTAATGTGTAAAATAAACGCGAGTAGATCCGTAAAAGTTGTTTCATTTCAATACTTTTGT